>JAODJX010000097.1:9042200-9055228 GCA_026776945.1 Isichthys henryi
CCCCCCCCCCCCCCCCCCCCCGCCGCGCGGCCCCCCCCCCCCGGGGGGTCGGCCCCCCCGGGCAGCGGCGGCCGGGGGGGGGGGGGGCCATCACAGGGGGCATTGTTTTTACTCATTTCCAAGCACGCAGCCTGACAAAGCCAGGCTCTTTCTTCTCAGGAATATGCTAATATGCAGCATTTTACGCTTCGCCGAAGAGTTTGGGTTTTTTTTTTCCAAGTGACGAGGGACAAAAAGAGCTTTTGACATGTAAATAGTCTGGGAGGCACAGCCTCGGCACCATGGCCGTCACTGTGTCTTAACGGGCAGCCGAGCTAAACCAACAGCAGGGAGCACTTTAGCAGCACATTGAACTGCTCTGCTACCTGTTTACTTTCCACAGGTTGAGGGTTTTAATTACCATTTATAAAAGACCATGCCGGCTAACATAAACATTCATCCATTCAGTTTCTCCTTAACCCAAGAACAGGGACGGCTGACAAATCCAACTGAAATTTACCCTCCTGAGAGCCATTCTGAATTTTGTTGCTGGGGGCCCAACTCAGGGGATGGGGGGCGGGGGGTAGCCATTAGCGTTATGCGTTAAGCCCGTCCTGTGTAGGGCTGAAAGTGGGCATTACGTTGTGCTGGTGAATCACGGGGCCACTCACAAGCACACGCAAACAGCACTCGCAGAAAGTCACCTGGGCATCATGGATTTGTGGGAAGAATCGGGGAGGGGGGGCGGAAACGCCAGGTTACCTGGGGTCAGCAGCCACAGCTCCTGCATGCTGCAAAACGCCCTTTCATTATGGTGTCAATAGCATGCCAAAAGGCTAAGGAAACTTACAGTAAACATAATACTTCAAAAAGGTAAATAAAATTATGCATACCCGGCTCATGCTGACTGTAAATATGGGACAAACACATGGCAGACATGCACAAAGACTTTATAAACGGAAGATCTGAGTCGCATGAAGGACATCTATTTTAATACAAGAATGAGATGTAAATTAAATATATATGCATATTTCCACAGTTACAATATAGCCCAACCCTTAGTCATCAGCGTGAATTCAGTTTCTGAAAAAAAACACAGCTAGGTGGTCCGCCTTCAAAATTAATGAACACCCTGGTTCTCGAGAATCACAGACGAACTTTAAATAAACCACAAGGCAGACAGTGTTTCCATACAATTATTTATTGTAAATGTAGTGAATGTCAGACACAGCCAGGTGGTGAAGGCGTTGAGTTCACTGGCGTACATCAGATCCTACGGAGGCCAGTCGTCAGTCTTTGACACGGTAACGTCAGAACGGAAGCAAATCGGAAATGAAATCGGGGGGGGTGGAGGGGGGAAACGGTGAAGCATTCAGACAGACGGTTTGAAATGCATCAGTTAGACACAGTCAGATCCAGTGGGAGACAGTGGCACACTGGCCACCTGCAGGAGCAGGAGCAGGAACAGGAGGAGCAGGAATAGGAGGAGCAGGAACAGGAGCAGGCCTGCGCCAACAAGCTGGACAAGAGACGGCTAGCAGGGGCTGCATTAATTTGTGAAGAGGGCATTACAGAAAGGCAAGGCCCAGTGGAAGACATGTGATCATAAAGTTTGTAAATCATAATAATAATAATAATAATAATAATAATGTTAATTAAACAATAGTATTAATACTGAAAACCAAAAACGAATAACTGAGCTGTATCAGTCTCATGCAATGTAGATTAAAAAAAATCAAATAAATTAAAAATTGACCCATATACAAACAATACAGAAAAATGTGTTTGTGACGTGCCGCATCTCCCATTGTAGCTCATTAATAGCTATCATACTCTACAGCTATGCTCTTTAGCGGTGAATCTGCAGGGGACACTGTCAGTATGCTCTATAAATATACACTATTTACAGGGTATAGAGCATCACCCGCATTTCAGAGCGGGCACTCTGCCGCCGTGCAGGTATTTTGATTTGTATGGTCTTTGATTCTGGCGTGAAGAGCAAAGAGGAACCAGGAGGCTTGTCTGAGGTCGAAGAGTCTTTAGGTCGTCGCTGGTCCTTTAAGCAGAGAGGAGGGATGATCTCAGGCGAAAATAGATCCCAGAGAAACCAGAAGCAGCAGCTCAGTCTGCATTTCTCTCGCATATTTATTTAAATATAAAACAATCTATTCTCTGCTAATTCTTTTACATCAAAGGGGTCACAGGCTTAGGTTGGGGGTCGGGGGGGTTCCTTATTGGCAGGAAGGGAGTGGCCAAAGAGCGTCACATGCTCCCCTGCGACCAATCACCGCTGTTTGAGGAGCACTCTGTACATGGCGAAGCCCAGCACTGCAAACACAGTGGCCCCAATGCTCGCTCTGAGCCAGAAGTTGGAGCTCTTCAGGTCAGCCTGGGTGACGTGTCTGTCCCGAGAAGAGAGGGGGGGGGCAAAACACAAATATTAATATCATTTTAGAGCAGGACAGGAACCAAACAAATAAACAAACAAACAAAAAAGAGTGTTAAGCACAATGTGCCGCAGTTCAAACCAGCTACATCAAATAAACTGGTCAAAACTGCCACCGTGCCCCCGCCCCCCCTCCCAAAGCAAACTGGCCACCTTGCTAGCTCACAAAACAAAACAGATGATGCCCCCACAGAGTGCCACAGGAGCGAGACGGGCTCAAGCGCACGCAGGAGGCAAAGCAAAAAAAGAAAAAGCTTACGGCCGACCACATGAGCTGCAGGGAGAAAGGGGAGGACTGCCTGCAGGGGGTGTTAGGGGGAGCGCAGCGATCCGATTGTGCAAACGTCACTCAGCACAATCCCATGGGGAGACGGAACACGCAGCGCGGCATTATCCAGGTGGGGACGAGGGAGCGACGGACGGAATCACATATGCAGAATCTTATATGGATCGACGCCTGATGCACTTTTAGTTTAACACAACAGACTGACAAGGGTAGGAAACCGAAGACCGCAAAATGCAAATTCAGTGAGATCTGTGTCTGCATGGTGGGTCTGGGCCTTGCATCTGGGGCAATTATGTATCCCAGTACTGTTTAGGCGTCCCTGCTGCAATCTTTTCTGGGGTGCACCAAGCCCCTACCAAAGCCAGCCTCTGATACTGCCATCAGCAGGTCAACAGATGGCCCCTCTCACAGGAGGCCTCTTTTGCATGGATGATGTCAAGCAGGGCAAGAATCTGATCTCATCATCATCGGCTAGTGGCAAAACACCCTCCTTGAGTTTACAGTGCTGAACACTTACTATAGGCTCCATTAGCAGGTAAAATAGGATACTGAGCCTACAGCGCCCTCTGGTGTTGATTTAGGATACAGCGTCAATTCTGAGACTACCCTAAGTCAGGACGCCTTAAAGCACAGGACCAGAATCCAGCACAGTTTGCAGATTTCCCTGCTTAAAAAGCTACTTAAGCTGGTAATTAGCCGATTAAGATGTGTTTGAGCAGGGAAATCTGCAAACTGTGTGGCATTCTGGTCCTCCAGCACTGGAACTCAGGAACCCAGCCTTAAAGGGAAAAAATATTCAAAATAATAATAATAATAATAATAATAATAATAATAAATATGTTAACAAATTATTCTACAAAGAAATAACGAACATCCTGAGCACCAGAAAAACAACAAAAAAAAAGACTTAAGCTTTGTTATTCTGTAACATCATTAGTCTTTGCCAAATAACTCATCTGCTCAGGTACTCAAATTCAAATTCGAAATAACTTTATTGTAGCTTCTTCACACAGGCGCCATCCATTCGTAACGACTGTCCAGATGCCGCTCAAGTCAGACCATCATTCAGCCACTGACAAAAATAAAAAGCCCTAAAGCGGCACATCGCTTTGATGGCTCCCATAGCGGTTCTGCTTTCGACTGAGGCTTTAGCTGCAATACCCTATCCGCTCTCGCTCAACACCACCGCCTGCCAGCCGTACCCACCACATCCATCCTGCTCGTGGCCTGCGGAGAAGGCTGCCGAGTCCTATCCTAGGGGTGAAGTCTGCACAAGACCCAGGTAAAAAAACGAAGACAATGCGGGGGGGGGTCACAGCGCCCTACGGGAGCCTCAGCAGTTGTGATAGTAGCAGGACCTCAACAGGAATGCGGGACACCTCAAGTGGTCAGGCTGTGGGGACCACAGGGATCGGAATCTGCCCAGGGCGAACGTGGAACTAACCCCCAAGGAGACGAGAGGGAGAGTACAGAAAGGGAGGACACTGCAGACGGGGCTAGGGGACATGTTAGGGGCAGCAGGTCAGCAGACAGACATGACGATGGACTTTTAGTTGCGTCGGCGAGTGGGTGTCACGCAAAACTAAATAAAATGCAATGCAACATAAAGAATGGGCTCTTTTGCATTTTTATGTGCGCAATTAATCCGGCAAAAAATGTTCAAACCATCAAGAGGATCTTGGGTGCTAGGATGTAAAGAGTGCACAATTATATTTCAAAGAATTCAATTTTAGCATTTCAGACAACTCTCCCATGTAATTTCAGGCAGTCAATTTAGTGAGTGATATTTCAATTCCTTTGCTGAATGATATTAAGCATTTCATAAATTGGAAGAAAATTACGTTGATAAATGCTTCAAAAACTAAACACCCACAATGGAGGCACAGATCAGAAAATCGTTGAGGAAAACCAATTAATTCCTCCAGGCTAGATATCATGGTTAATTTCACAGTGTTTTAATCACAAGCATCTTAAGCCTTGTGGGTTTGAACAATAGATGAGCAGAAACACCTAAACCGTGGAAACGTCATAGAGACAAAGCATCTACTGGTGATAGAAATGAATAAACACCAAATCACACTAAACCCGATGAAAGCTGCAACTTTATGAGGTTTCCAAGGTTCTCAGAATTGAAGTTAACTAGATAGAGGCATAACCACAATGAAGAGCAACAAGGTAACCCCCACCCCCAACCCTCAAAAGGGAGGCTGCACTGGTGTACATTTCCACACTGCATATGCACCAATTGTCTACATTGTGAACAAAGAACAAAACAACTAAGGACCTCATGCAGTAAATATCAGAGACAGAGAGAGACATGGCTTTCCTGCAGCATCTCGACATGAGCTGTGCGCTCGTAGCTGGAAGCAATGCTCATCCCTCAAGGCTTCACGAGAGAGGAGACTAAGAGGCCACATCTCACAGAGGACTTCATGTTAGGGACAGGCAGGCGACGGCCGAGGGTCACAGGGAGATGCATGTGAAAAATGAGCATTAGCATCCAGCCAGAACCACTACCTGAGAAAAATCACTGCTCAGGGTATCATGAAGGACGGAATGAGCAGCTAACAGTGCATTTGGGTATATTATTTTTATGGAAAAACAATGTGGAATAAATTACTAAAAAAGTTACATACATAAATGGATGCATTTATCTTGCTCTGAAAGCCGATGATGGACACTCGCTAGGACAGTGTTTCCCAACCCAGTCCTCGGGAAACTCGGGACAGTCCACATTTTTGCTTCCTCTCAGCTCCCAGCGCACCTGTACCAGGTATCCGGTGTTCCTGATTGGTTGAGAGCTGGGAGGGAGCAAAAACGTGGACTGTCTGGGGTTCCCCAAGGACTAGATTGGGATAAGACTGCACTAGGATACACCCTTAGAATGTAATTTTTTACAGACAAATTGCTGTGTTTGGCTATTAAAAAATATGCACCCACAAAAGACAACAATGCCTGCAAGTAAGACACTTCACAGGAAAGAAGCATATTGGATTTTAAATTTGTCGTGTTTCTCAGAATCAAATAAAATTGAGAGGACTGGAATCCTGTTCAGATGGGGTCTGTGAATATGCAGTGGAAAAATGAGGGGATGACAGACAGAGTAAAAGGAGGAAAGTGAATGAAAGAAGCGTGACACGAGGCACAGAGATGCTGCTAAGCCCTCCTCTATGGGGGGGGAATATGGGACAGCGCCCCCTGGTGCTGGAAGGAAATAAGGACCTGTTGAGAAGAGCAGTGTAGAGTTTGGTCTTTACAGACTGCAGCAAGTCTGAGTTGAGGAGGTTCTGACAGACGCAAAAGGTACACCTGTTGCAGGCGCACATGCAGCGTAACCGGGCGTGGCTGCGGAGACACACATACACAGGAAGAGCAGGTCAGGACCACCCTTCACAAACAGACCCCCTCCCCCCCCCACCATCTCTTGACCAATATGCACCATGGGGTATAAAGACAGAAACCAGACAGCTCAGCCGCTGCTAGTTAAGCTCAGTGACCCCAATCATTACCCACAAATGGTAAACACGTGCGTGCTCATTCCCACTGACCACAGCCCTAAAACCACCCTCCTGTGACGCTGCAGAATTAAATGGCACAACAGTTCCTTCATCATTTTTCACCTACCTGCCAAGCCCACACGTCAAACAAAACATAAAACATCATCTGCCCAAAGGAAACGGGGGGGCATTGCCAGCATCCGGAGCCCGGAGAGGGAAGGCAAAAGCAAAGCAGAGTTCAAGATGCAAAACAAAAATGGAGGAGGGGGGCCGGTGGTTTAAAAAGGGCTCTGTTACACGGGCATATTACTGCAGCTCAGAATGAATACTCCTTCATATATTCACCATTCATGCGATATACTATTTAACCTGTATAAGTTATTTTATAATCACTTCTCGTAACTGACAAGCACCAAATTCAGGACCTATACTGTGGAATAGAGTGATAATACATGAGTATTTATGAAAGTAACAAAATGAGCGTCCCAGTCTGATCTCCTGATTATCTGGTGACACAAAGCAATACGAATGTTTGAACCCATATATCCCACAATCCTCTCCCAGCTGAGAATCAATTAAACACCAATCAAACAACTCCTGCAAATGATGAGTTTTTTTGCCCAGAATCTTTCTTCCAATCAGGAATTCAGCTAATCAAACTATTGCTGGATTGGTCTGGGTTGGGGGCCAACACGACATGCTTTCAGGGGGCCCCAAAATCTCTAGCAACTGCCCTCCCCTGTTCTGCCTACAGCTCTGCAGCTGACGATTGATACCAACGCTGAGCCGTGAAAGAGAATCGCGGCAGTCTGACCTTCTCAGGCAGACTGTGAGCCCGTTGCAGACAGAAGGACTTTATCATCTATTTTTAGTCATCCTTCAAAATTTCTAACGTAATTCCTTTTTTCTCTTTTACAAAAAAACTGCCAATATGTGGAAAAAAAGTCAGCGTATCAAGCAGCAGCGTAAACTCTTCTCCCTGTTTTTAAACAGCATTCCATCAATCTAATCAAATAAGCAACTTTCACTATTTATGTTGCATTTGCCTTGCAGATGTGCAGCTTTTCCAAATGAGAAAATTAAAAGGGGGAGTTGACTTTGTAACAAATATAAATGCAATTCTGAGTAGTATTGGACTTGAGTCCTAATATATCAACTGTGTTAGAACATATTCCCGGTGTGATATCGCGCATTGTAGCAGGACTGATTGTATTTAGATTTCGTAATATTGGCCCAAAATACACATTTGCACGTGCATATATAAAACGAAGTTAAATGATAGAACATTACATATTTAACCTGCCATTTATATGTAAAGTAGTGTTTTCTATTTCAGGCCTAGAATGAATGGGCAACACATGGCTGATGATCATCTGAGCGTCCTTATTAGAAAGCAGAAACATACCTTAGAGCCAATGATGACCATACTCTACCCAACATACTAAGAGCCACCTCAACACACCTAACATACCATAAGGAGGCAAAAGTAGGCCTCAAGATGCACCACAATACTGCAGAAAGAACACAGACGGTGAGACACAGTAGAGGGGGGGGAGGGCAGACAAATATACAGACTAACATACAGATAAGCAAATGCAAAGATGGGAGGGAGGGAAGGAAAACCACTAGCGCCATGAAGAGGTTCTGGGAGGACTGAGGGGCTGGAGGGTCGCTGAAGGCAAAGAGGCCCGCAGGCCAGAACTCACGGGTACATAGCCATGGTGGTCAGTTTGGTGAAGATGTCCTTGCTGGGGGCGTCGGCCGTGTTGCATGTGAAGGCCTGCGGCGCTGGAATCTTGTGCCTCTTGCAGAACTCCAGCGGTGGCACGCTGTAGTACTGCTTAGCCTCATGCAGGTCCGACTTGGCCGCGACGACCATGCACGGTGTTCTGCTGTCCATGAAGTACTTCTACAGGAGGCAGGAGAAGATGGCTCACCACAGGAGCTCTCAGAAAGCTGCCCCATCTCACCAGATCATCAATGGTCTAGTGCCTCTACTGCACACCACATGCATTTTAGTTGTGTTACTCAGTAGCAGGTCCCTCAATTCAAAGAAACATGTAATTTACAACTGTTAATTTATGGAAAAAGTCAGGATCATACAAGTAGTACCAGCATCGCAAAGTAACACTCAGCTACAGTTGAGTTTGTCACGAGTTTGGGTGTTACACGATTTTCGGCTTTGGTGCAGACAGCCTTCATACTAGGAAAACACAAGCACACTAGCTGTGTGACTGCAGCGTGTACAAAACTACCAACCCAATCCAACCCAACAGTAAAAGACCAGGCTAAAGACCAACATTAAGAAGGGCTGAAAACGTACCTTGAAGATCATAGCGCAGTATTCAAAGGAGTTGGGGTTGCTGACATCATAGACCATGCAAACAACGTCACAGGTGAGTTCGGCGTCTGAGAGGAATTCTGAGTTTGGGATGACCTCATGAAGCTGCAGGAGTGCATGAAAAAAGAAACAACAATAAATAATCCTCCATTAAAGGACGGTTCCGGCTCCGTTCTACGTCCAAGATCAGGAAAAAAAAACAATTAATATAAAGAAAAATGCAAAACAAAACTCTGGAAGAACCTTAAATTGAATGAACATCTTCACACAAATTCTCCTTAAACCAGTACCTGAAACATGAACAGACATAGACCATCTCACCAGCAAGTACTTCTCCTGTCCATAGACGTATGTAGTGCTAATGGCATAATAGGACCTGTGATCTTCTCGGATCGTCTTCTGGCACTGGAAAAGAGAGGAAAACAGTCCCACACTTTAATAGGCAAACTACAGATGAAGCAGGGAACAGGCAGCATCATAATACAAGTGTGGGAGAAGTACTTGTTGCACCAGCTTTCCTAAAATACTCCAAACCTCTCACTACCGTGTCTAATCCGAGGCCAGAACTGCAGAAGACGTACCAGGAGGTTCCTGCCTAGGAAGGCCTGGAGGAAGCCGCTCTTCCCACTGTCGGAGGCGCCAAAGACATTGCAGTGGAAGACGTTGCGTTGTGTCTGCTTCTTCTGCAGGTCTATCTTCTTGTCACGCGTAACTGTGTTCGCACACAGGGGGGCGATATTGGACGCACTGTTCGGTTAAATGCCACAGATATACCTAAAGCGGCTCTTAGATTTCACATAAGCGTGCCTCAGGGCGCTCCAAACACCCATAAATATTAAATAGGGAATGTGATCTTCCTCAGGTGACTAAGTCAGCCAGATTCGTCTCCGTAGAGGAAGGTGACATTGTGTCTGTTTAGAAGTTAATTTATGTCCCAAAGGGGCTCTGTACCCCATCTCTGCTCCTGCCGCCTCTCTGAAGTCTAAATTTAGTCAATATTGAACAATCCACCACAGAGCACAAAAAAAACTCGGAAAGCTGTTTTTGGGAAGTTACTTTGGTTCTTAAGGCACTAACTGGCAAATTTATAAATGATGACAGCCATGACATGAATAGAACGGAAGATACTGACAGGTAACCCAGCAGAAAAATGCAGGGAGACAGAAGCATTTAAAAAGACAGGGATATGAAAACTCATTTCTCTCATCACCATGACAACACAGCCCCCCCCCCACCTGTGATGGCAGCTGCCTGGGATTCCTGCTCACAGATGATGGAGAAACCCAAGTAACCCAGGTACTCCAGGCATCGCTGCACGTCTAGATACGTCGTCAGCCTGAGGAGGAGAGTGGAAGACGAGGCGGCTGCATCACACTCTCAGCGGCTCTGGCGTGAAGAAGCACCACCTCAGGGAACACGTGTGATGTTCCGAAGATCTCCCCTGCGGGTGACTGCTGGAGCCATACTCACGTCCACTGCGACAGGTAGCCCTGGTAGGTGATCCAGCCCTGCTCGTTCGTACACACTGTCGTGTTGACGTCTGGCCCCCATGGCATATAGGGGAAGACTTTGAAAAGGTCCTTCAGCTCTTCTGGGGACAGGGCACAGTCCCTGTCCTGGGATGGAAAGCACAGAGCCAGAAGAATAGAAATCAGGTTTCTCAATCTGGCACCTTGAAGGCTAGAGAAGTGCAGGGAATGGACATTGGCTTGGGATCTTTGCGACCGGGATCAATGGGAGCTGTAGTGATCCGGCTGACAGTAAGGTTGAGAGTAAGGTTGAGAGTAAGGTTGAGTGTAAAGCTGAAAGTAAGGTTGAGAGTAAGGTTGAGTGTAAAGCTGAAAGTAAGGTTGAGAGTAAGGCTGAGAGTAAGGCTGATAGGCTAATCAGACTTTCAAAGTGAATTTCATTATGTTAAACAAGTCAATTTGAATATTTAGGTTATTTAAATAATGTGTTTATTGTGCTTATGTAATTTTTAGGGATCTATGACTCATTGAGACAATCTATAATAAAATCACTGCCAGTCCAGTGAGCAAATGTACATCCACCAATAACTGACGTAACAGATGAGGGGACTGTCAGCTGGACAAATTTTTCCCCCTTTCACCCTGAACATACCTTAGGAGAATTTAGTGCCAGATTCCTTCCATAAACTGCACTCAGAAAAAATACTAATGATAAAGCTGAATTACACCTATATTTTATGCTAACTCTGGTCAACAGTTTCAGAAGGGCCGCTGATAAAAAAATAAGTATATTTAATTCTAATGTCCTTGCTAATTTTTGACCAGTGATTACAAAAACGAAGTAATATACATTTCTGGGATTTTGCCAAGTCAACGTAAGGTAATAAGACTTAGTCCTCTGACTACAAGTAAGACGACAGGTATGTGGGCATACAGACCAAAAGGCAGACATTGTCACCTTGTCATGTTTGTCAAAGACACTCTGGAGGAAAAGGTAAGCATTGTGGTTGAGCTCAGTAGTACAATCCAGGGGTATTTTTAACCTGAGGGGTCAAAAAACAAGCACGGCAGTTAGACATGAATAAATAAACAGCTGGGTATCAACCAATTAATGGAACAAGACTGAGTTCTTCAAGGACACATGCAAGCGCCATGTCGTTACAGCCACCTCCACCCCAAGTGACAGGCAACACTCCCTGAGCATCGTTACACCTCACAAGCCCCAAGATCGTAAATCATGCTGCACAGAAAAGACGAGAAGATGATGAAGTCTTGTCATTAACACCCAAGCCGTTCTTGCAGCATCGCTTGAGCTTGATGTGTAAGACCAGAGGCGAATGCCAGTGTTTGCATCAGCCGAAAGGGGCCAGGAAGACTCACGGGGGGAATAGATATTCCTGGGTGAGCTCCAGATCATCATCGTAGCCAAATCGACGCAAAACCGTCCAGGTCGTCTCATGTCTACCCCTCTGGATGAAGAGCGTGTGAAGAAACAGGAAGCCTGCAGGGAAAACATCATCACGATGGCGTCTAAGTGGAACCCAAGACAAACGTCCATCCAATCACATGTATCTACATCCCCAAACGGAGAACAATATGAATTTGTCCAGCCATCAGTGAAGCTGCATTCTAATGTAAATATCGTGATGAAGAACTGAAAGGCATAGAGGAAGGGCTGGTCTCTGTGAGGAGTCACCTTTCAGCGTGAGGCCATTATCACGCACTCCGTCCGCCATGTTCTTCCTCACCACATTCTTCACGTCCTCCAGTGCTTGGGGCGCCAAGGGTGTGTTGAAACATGTCCTCTGCGAAACACACAATGACTCCCAGCTGACCAGCACACCACAGCACCCCGCCCTACACCGGGATAACGCCTGAACATCTACAGTAGTTCTGCCCAAAAGAACATAATTAGAAATAGGTGATCTGATCTGAAATGGGAAATGTTTTTCTCTGCATTAAATGCCCAATATTTTGCATTAAGTCTGCACACAGCAACTAAACTGAAGCCCTTTAAAACAAATTGTGTGTAATTCATTCAACAGTCAATTCATTCACTGACGTGAATTTAAATGACATGCGATTCATATTGACCAGGCGAATTTACAATAATTTATAGGTGTATAGGTGTACAAGTTTTTGAAAATGATTTAATGCACTGAGGACGTTTGACTGTTAATTTAGGGATATCATTCCGACTCCCTAGTCAAAAAAAGTTGCCTTACCTGGAAAAAATTAAGCTCATTATCGTTGAGGATGCCATCATTGTCCAGATCAGACACTTTGAAGATGCGTGTTAGGGCCTTGACACAAGACGGCTTAATCTGCCAAAAACGAATTTGTTCAGCTACCATGGTCACACACAAAAGGACTTTCAATTATGCAAAAGTAATTATTTATAATAAAAAATTATAATAAAACGTTAAAAAGCCATGTGCAATTACAGAAACGCCATAATTACTGAATCAAGAGCCTACAATTCGCTGAGCCTATGCATACATAGCAATGCAAAAAACAGTCAATGTAAGTTAGAGGAATGAACAGGAGATTTCAGGATTGTGTCTGTCATTGCGGCACTGGCAATGTGCACACCTCCTTTTCCTCTGGACAGTAAAGTGGCCCTGTTGGGTGTAGCACGGCCTTCTGGGCGTAGTAGAAAAGCTCCGAGATGTTCTTCAGGTTCTTTGCAGAGCACTACAAACAGAGATAGGTAATAACGAAGTTGATCAGGGCAAAACAGCAGGTAATGTGTCATGGACCCTCCCTTTCTGCCTCTCAGAAACACCCGCAGCTGATCATCCCCACTGACAGTGCGCGAGTGTGTCGGCCTGGCATTGCAGTGTTAATGCGATTCTACTAAATGTCCTGAAGTCACCCAGAAGCCGTGACTCGAAGGTGAGCAGTGACTGTGCCGGTGCCACTGACTGCAGGCACATACCCAGACCTATGCTGGCGGGGGGGGGGGGGGGGGGGGGGGGGGGGGGGGGGGGGGGGGGGGGGGGGGGGGGGG
>JAODJX010000097.1:9067048-9077483 GCA_026776945.1 Isichthys henryi
GAGTACGCCACACCAATGGCCCAGCCCACGCTGTTAGTGGAATCCACATGCCAGTAGTGTGTGCCACCTGTCAACTCTTATTCTGCCATGACCTGACAGATTGAGAAGCGCTTCTGATGATACAGCCTCTTGCATTACTTTACCTTCACCCTGTGATAGTCCTCAGAAAAAGCCAGATTCCCCTGCCATTGAAAACCTACAGCGAAGTACAGAAAAAAAGTGCAGCTGATTTTCAAATGTCCTGTCAAATTATGGTTAATTTATATCGGCTAGACAAAAATTCAGTATATAGAACATCATGTTTTCAACTGTTTCCAATTGTTATGAATTTGTTTTTAATAACACTTGATTCAATTTTAAAATTAGTAATTCACTTATTTCTAGTGAGTCTAGTTTGATTAGTACTATTTGACAAAAGTATTAAAATAACTTTACTTAACTGATTAACCTGAATGATGCATCACTTTCCTGGTGTTCTAAGCACTAAATAAAATACCTTCTGAAATCTGGAGAGCCTGGTCTCCCAAAGTTCTGGGAACGTGAAAGGACAACACATCTAGATGCAGTTGTATATGTTTTATACTATATTTAAAATTTGGCTACCACATACTGTCCATTACACTTCAAAATTAACTTCCAGAGATGGAATGGTCAGGTTCAGACAGTACTAATTCAGACCAGGATTTTGTTTCCGACCAGTTGAGTATGAAGAGTTGCAGTCACAGAGTACACAGCTGGTTTGCTGACACGAAGTCCTGGTCTGAATATTTGTACTCTCTGAACCTGAACTATCGGCCAGTTCTGTCGGCCAGCTCTGAACCTGAACTTTCCACCTCTTTAAACTTCCATCCATGCGGAAGAAGACAATTTATTTTTCAGTTTCCATTACTTTGCATTGATGTTAAGATATTTTAAAACTCTCTCTCTCATATATAAATATATATATATACACATACATAAACTGTGTGTATTGTCTATATCTCTATTTAATTTAATACAAGAACGCTGAGTTCGTTTTTTTTTTTTTTTACAAAATATCCTGCCAGTTCTGTCGGCCCAAAACATCTACAATTTTGCAAAGTGTAATATTTCTCTGTGGTTTGTAATCCGAGCGAAAGGATTCCCTACACTCTGGGCACTTCTTCTCCGCATTTCGTCCAAGATGAGTTGTCAAACATTTTTCGCGATAGTTATGTCTACCGCAAAACGATGTCATGGGATCTAGAAAGATTTTCAAGCAAATACAACACTCCAGATGTTTGGCTAAAACCTTGAGGATTTCACACTGCTCGAACGCCATAGCCTCGTAATGCAACGACATAAACAACCACGAAGATGAAACTGACGTAAGTAAGTAATTCATTAATACCAACAAAAAACACATGGTTTTGGGCATTTAATATAAAAAGCTGACACTCCACTTAAAAATACAAATCTTATTATTTGAAAATAATAGAAAAAAGTAATGTTATTCTTCATTTTCAAGTGAAATACAACCCAACTGAATACTGAGCACATCAATATTCACTGGAGATTTAAGTGTACTCGCAAAGCGCATTTTCAACAAGGACAGGTAGGCTATACCTAATGCCAAGTATATCTAGATTATTTCTCGAACAGAAAAAGGGATGAAATCCGATAGTGAGGTGGGGGCCTGTATTTGAAATGTCCTCATTGTGGATGTTAGCGCTGCAAGCCGGCTTACAGACAAGCATACACTCAAAATGAAGGTCAGTTTTCTTTCATGAATATCAGCACCACAAGTAGAACGTAAGGCATCCACGGATATTACGGAGTGGCTTCAAATGGCACTGATCCAGAATTAATCCCGCTGTGTGACACCATGGATCGTGCCGCTTCTGAGTGTGTCGAGAGGTAAACCGACATCAGGCGGGTCTCTCTTCCGTCTCCTGTCCTTTACATATGCACCTTATTTCAAATGACTGTAGTTATCTTCTTCTCCTCAAACTGGCTTCCGCTGCAATAATGCAACATCAAATTAGACAAAAAAAAAGAAAAAGATTCAATGACAAACATTTATTAAAGGCAGAATAATTATTATGAACACTACAGATCTGGTTATTTATTTATATGAAGGACCTGCTACAACATTACAAATTATATTAGATATTAAGTTAACAAATCTGAGTAAATTTAAGGATGGCGGTTCAATAGCATCAGTAAATCGAACTGCTTATTTTTTTCAACTTATCTATGTTTACGCACGCATGCACGGATTCATGTAGAAATTGCGCCCCCTGCCTTCACACGTGATATAGCACACTGTGCATTAAGAGTCACGTCCACCTCTCCTGCTTCTAAACTGGCAGCGATTGCTGCTCCTTACTGGCATAGTCCTGGGGTAGCATGGGCCGAGCGATGACCTTCTGGAAGGCCGTGACCCACTCCTTCTGCTCTCGCTCCTGTTCACACATGAAGACGAACTGCCGGTCCGGCGTATCCATGGTCACCCCGCACTTCCACTTGTTCCCCCGCGTGCCTCTGGGTAGGCACTCCTTCACTGAGTAGCCGTGACTCTCCGAGCCGATGAATATGACGCCCAGCTCTACAGCGTCCTTCACCCATAGACAAACACAGAAGCACGTGTTACCATAGCGACACTTAAAGATGCTCCCGGGGCCTTATTGGTACTTATCTACATCCTGCCCACACAAAATCAGTGCAAATCTGACAGACATGGTTTACTTCCTTATTGTGTGTTTGTGTTTTAAATATAAATGTGAGGAACAAGCAACCAGATTCGCTACAAAAATAATGCAGAAGATGCTTTAATAATGAAAGTTCAGACACACCATTTCAACAATGCTGAAATTCCAAATGATCAGTATACGAAAAAATGCAAAATGCTGATGATTTCACTGTGAAAATTCATTTTAACGGAGGTTTATTTCATTTGGCCAGTTCAGTAAGGTGGCAGTAATCTAGGTTTAGATTAAGGTTACTGGAAAGGTGGTTACTGTGAAACGGAAAACTGGAGAATAATATTTCCAGTGCATTCAAAGGAGGTCACATGCATTCAGCTTTGATTTTCATACCAGTGGGGTTTTGAAATAGAGCAGCTTTCTGTCCTTTGAGTTCAGAATGAACCATCTCTTCTTGAACAGCTCCCAATGCTGTCCGGTAGAACCACAGAAAGGGAAGCAGGCAACAGAAAAAAAAAGTAAAGAGACAAGTTTACGTTGAAAGGCTATGCATCAAATATCAGGAGAGGCCGTGCTGTGGTGCATTTTAAATCCATTATCCAGCTCACAGGGGCACAAGGCAGGGGACACTCAGGAGGGGATGCCAGTCCATTATACACCATGGGCAATTTACTTAACTGCATGTCTTTGAAATGGAGCAGGAAACCAGAGGTGCAAAGTTCAGGTGCTGAAAGTACAAATCCAGACCAAGGTTTTGTTTCAACCGACCAGCTGAGTATAAAGAGTCAGAGCAGATTGATTGGTTGAAACAAAACCTTGGTCTGGATTTGTACTTTCAGCACCTGAACTTTCTACCTCTGCAGGAAACATGGAGTACCAGTGTCCAAAGGAACACAGAAGTGAGACAGGTAATAGATAAGAAGAATACAGCTGTCAGGAGCCAACCCAGCTGTAAGTGCTGCTAGCTCAAACTTCCAGTGATTCAGCAGAAACGGATGCAAGATAACTGAGAAAAGAGGCATTTAAAAGCCTCGCATGTGTAACCAGAATTCTATAAGCCTGCCATTTGGTGGCCAAACTCACAGACAACATACAACCAACACATCGCAAGAGAGAACTACAACATATGAAAACCACAGAGTCAAGCAAATCGCTTTGTAGTGAAACACATCAGCGGAAGTCAGTGAGCCTGCAAGATACAGTAACCATACCGAAATAGGCGAACCACTCACCATGGGCCCAGTTTTCTCCATATAACCTTCTTTTTGGTAACTTCGAGTTAGCAGGGGTACAAGCTTTGAAAAAGAGAGAAAAAAAAGAACTGGGTACAGTATCCATTCACCCACACATGCACACCCACCAATGGGCAATCTGGTAATGCCAATCAGCCTCAGCATGTTATAGACCATGGGGGGTAACCGGAATATCTGGAGGAACGTGTGGAGAACATGCAAACTCCACACGCATGGAACCCAGGCGGAGACTCGAACCCGGGTCCCAGAGGTGTGAGGCAACAGTGCTAACCACTGCACCACCATGCTAACCACTGCACTACCACGCCACTCCAGTGCACAACATATAATGCAAAAATATATCTGTGCAACTGACCCATGTGCTGGCAAATCAGTATTTGCTTTCCAGAAAAAGGACACACAGATCTTGCTCTTTGTGAAATCACTAATATCTGAAATTTATGTACATTATTCATGCCACTTTACAACATGGCCGCCTTTTGACACTTATAAATTGTAGTAGCAAATTAAGAAGCAACTATTTTAATGGCGTTAATAATTGTCCATTAATGATTTTCAAAGTGTTCAGCCTAATAAATAACCTAATTGCCAACCATTCAAACCCCTTTATAAGGGTAGTTGTATTGCAAGGTGCTGCCGCGTTATTCGTGTGTATATTTTTAAAATCACAGGGAACGGGAAAACAATATTGAATCCTTTTACTAGTTAAGTACCTTAATGGGGAGATATTATCACCATTCATACTGGCAAAGAAACAAACAATCCAAACCTTTAATTACATCAGATGACCACAGTAGAGTTGCTTACCTCACTTTCATTGGCTCCAGGAAAGGCCATTTTCAGAAAAGCAAAGCGAGCGGCTCGTATTGCGTTGAACCAGGAAACAATCTCCTAGACAGCAAGGCATTTTTATTACACAACTGTAAAAGTTAAGACCTCTTCCTAACCACTATGACACACTGCCTGCTTTGCCTGAGGTACTCACTTGGGTTTCAGCTTACCTGCCCTTTGTCATGGTACACAAACAAGTTCCTGGTGTGGTCCTCCTGGACGTAGGTGATCTGGAGCCCATGCATGTGACCAATCTTCTCTGGTTGGAAGACGGCATTCAGATCTTTTACAGCAATAACTGCCTTGGGCATCTTGGATTGCTACGGGTGAAATATGTCTCTCTTCAAAACACTGCACGTTGCCTGTCAGTGATGATTATGAAAGGGCATACTCACATCTTCTTTAGTGAAGTATTTCAGGGTGAAGTCCTTCTGAGAGAGGAGGAACCTCCTTTTCAAAAAGTGCTTGTTGTCCTTGCCCTTCTTCCATAACGACCCTTCATAGACTTCTGGAAAAAGGACATAGGGAATTCTTATCTAAAGCTTGGAAGGTGCTGATGTACAAAGTCTCTAACATTCACCTTGCATCTACAGTAGCACTTTTGCTTTGAAATTAGTAGACAGATACTGATACTGTGTAGGTAATGTGTCACAAGGTAATGTGTCACTCAAATTGCACCTGCTTTGGGCTCCTGACTCTACATGCCAACCACGAGTACGAGTTTGATGAGTCACCATTTTGGTGTGAAAGCTGCAGTTAACTATACCTACAAATGTGTAGGTGGTAAAACTACATGCCAGACTACTTGGTAGAGGAATCGCGGTTCTTCTAGAACTAATATTTACATTTATTCAGCAGATGCTTTTATCGAAAGCAAAGTGCAGTTAAGACTGCAGTACTGACCAGCCCCAGCAGCAATTGGGGTTAAGGGCTTTGCTCAAGGCTACAGTGATGAAATCATTCAGAGAACCACAGACTTTGAACCTGCAACTTTTCAATCATGGGTTTGGCATCCTGTCATGCTCAGCCACTCACTGCCCCAACATAAAAACATCAAAGGGCAGTACTTTCTAAGCCCGTCATTCATACCAAAATAAACGCCTGAAAAACAAAGAGAAAAAAGCTTCAAAATAAGTAAACTTCATGGACTACACATGGGTATGGTTTCTTGGGACTGGGTTTGTGTACCAGCAGTGTAAGCCCGCTGGAAGGGGGTGCTCTCTGCAGTGAACTCCCTCCGCTCGTACTTGGCCCTAATCCACTGTTCTTTCAGAACTCTGAGGTGAAAGAGAGAGAGAGAAAGAGAGAGGGAAGAAGAGAAAGGATTATTGCTATGCCAATTTTCTCTACCTAAAAACAATTTTCAAATCTCTTAATACACATATAAAACAAGCGATGGCTTAAAAAAACCTACTTAACATAACTGCTAACAACTAATGCATTATAAAAAAAAACAAATATATTTAAGTAACTTTTCAGCTTTTTACAGAAAACTTTACTGATTTGTTTAAACTTAAAATATTGGCAATCAATCCATCGGTACCCCCCCCCCCCCCCACCTCGGCAATTTTACCATTCCATGAAATTTTTGTACAGTTTTCATACATTGAAATTTTAAAGCATAACCACCGTAAAGTAAAAGTTTCTATGGTTGTAAATGAGTCAATGTCTGAATCATTTATTTTTCTGCATATTTTAATAGTGAATTTGATCAGATAATTTTGTTGTAGTAGGTTTTAGTCCAACAGAAAAGCCTGATGATTCTTTATGTGACTGGTGTACATGTGGTATGTAATCTTTAGAGGCAGAGAAAATTACTGTCCCGCCCACCCAATGACTCAAGCCAAATAAAGGGATCAAAATTGTTTGCCAAAGGAGCTAAACTATCAGGTCTGATTTGGCCTGACAATACCCAGTGTAAATATGAGTAACCCTGGCCCTTAGCGCTGAATGCACATGTGTGAATCATACCATCCCAATATCAAATAAATTCTTTAAGACTTCAGGGGAGAAAGGTGTTTACCACTAATAGTTTGGAAAATTTCTGGGGCTCGACTGAATCAGAGTCAGAACCATTTTGTCCAAAAGTATAAGCTGAAGAGCAAGAAATATATATAAATAAATATATAGTTTTCAACTAGGTTGGCCAAAGTCCAGACTAGGTTTGGGCAGCAGCTATTTTTTCACACCATCACACCTTCCAGATGTTACAGTGCAGTACGTGGTATTTTGACGGTATTTTCAAAAGCAACATTATTTTTAAATCTTGCCAATAAAATTCGCCGAGAGGGGAGGACACACACTAAACTTCTAAATACTGCACTATACCCTTTTACAAGCCTAGTCTATACCTAAACCCCACAAGGTGTTATACCTCGAACCAAGCAGGTCATCGTAGCTAAACCACAAATGTCTCTGCATGGACAAGTGGTCCAAAAGCCACGACGGCACAAAAAGACTGAAGAACGATTACAGAGATTATTCAATTGCACTCAGAGGTTGTATATAGAGTTTACGGGCCAGGTTACTTATTGTAATTAAGTGTTTCTTTACCAGCATAATCACATAAATATAACACTTCCCGAGTCAATCGGGTCATCTGACAGACAACATATTAAACATTTTGATAGTATAAAAAAATGGAAGCATCCAGCAAAGCAGATATGAGGCCAAGTACCGACAGAACTAAAGTACTTTATAAATTAGAAATGAAAAAAATAGCTCCATCTTAAAAACAATTTTGAGATGAATAAAATGCTTTGACGTAAATATAACGGATGGAAAGAACACTTGAGATTTTTTTTAGTTCAGAAACCCCTTAAAATTTAAACATATAGAATATTAAAAGACGGGTGAAAAACGGCATAGCCTGTAAAAGTTAGTCCGATACATGTTCTTAAACAATTTGAATGCATTTTTGTGTTTCTAGTACAATGAATGAGGCGAAATTTCCTGTTAGGAAATCTGGGTATTTCTCCTTTGTACCTAAAACAATGTGGAAGGTTAAGATCCAGGGGGAGCCTGCTTGGCGTTACACTACTTCCCTTATTCTGTGGGTGTTTGTTTCCTTCATTGTCTTACATGCTTCCTTTATCATGTTACGCTGAAGTAACCGAGAGCCTTAACAAAATAAGCATGAAAACACACAAATGTGTTGCTGGCCTTCTGAATAATTCCTGCTCAGATGAAGAGCTTCCCATAGCGTCTTGGATTGAGTGAGGTTTTGTGGCATTAATGAAGCCACTGACTTTTTTAACAACATCAGCCATGCCTGAAGATAAGGGAAAGATGTCTGTCATGTTACACTACTCACGTGCAGTCCTGATGCTGGGGCGTATAGTAGAAGACTGGGACTGAGGCCTCATATACATCTCTGGCCGCACCATTGCCGTTAGCTTTCATGAACTGCACAACCAGACGGACAGAAAGTTAACTGAAATGTTCCTCTGATTGGTCCATGCTGTCCACTCATACTGGTCTCCCGCTGGTCCAGTGGACAGAAGCTTTGCTCAGCTTTAGATAACAGGGCCTTTAAAGAAAAATCCCAAAAATCGATAATATAGATCCCAGAATGCAATGGCTTGCAGTCACCATAAGACTGCGGTTAAGATGGTTCCGATCAGCGGAATATTTTGTCTGAAACTTTGGTCTGTAGGTCGATAATCATGGCTGTCGCCACATTTATACTTACATAGGTGTGTATATTTTGAGAGTTAACATCCAAACAACATACAAAAAGATGCATTCCTTTTAATTCCCAATCAAAAGGTTTTCTTGCAGCCAAGTTCACAGCACACTATTAACTATATAGGTTTGTACAATGAGGTCCTACCAGCCCCCTGCACACACAGGGGAACGGGAAGAAATCCAGTGACATTCATAATGCTAGTAATAATACAGTTACATGCATGCAAAACAGTGAGCTTATGTTTCTCCTGCACTGGAAATGCAAGTTCTGCTGATACATAAATATCCGCAAAGAGAATCACCACAAAGTCCTATCAACAGAAATCAAACCATTAAGATATGAGGCACATGTAGAAGTTAAAGGGTTTATCGCTATATTTTTCATTCATTCTCAAGTACATGAGGATACACGATAATGGACAACAGAAATTATTCTGTGGCGCTGCACATTCATTTGCCGGGTTATAGCTGTGAACTGTTTTTTTTTAAATAAAAAACAACATTTTCACCAGGATATTTTAAAATCTGGAGTAAATCTGCTGCACTTGTCTTTTCGGTTGTTTGTGTTGCATTGATATTTACAATGTTTGCCTATAAAATGCCTTAAGACTGATTTTCATCTGAGATTTCAACATACTATGAACAGTGCTATTAAAGCGATATTATGAAAAGACAGTAATAGCGTTATAAAAGTTGTACTATTTTTATTTATTTACAATGGTTGTGTGCACATCATCTATCATTTCAGTTTAACTAGCAGAGAAAAAGCGTGTTCTAAGAAAATTAAGCACTAAGACTATTTTGATCATTTTACTCTGTTTTCATAATGCAGTGTGGAGTGAAATGAAACCGAAAGCCACGTGGTACTGCAATTTACTGCTATACAATATAAATACATGTTCTTTTACATTACTGTGCCATTGTGAAGCCCTGGTATCCTGATTTGTACATCCAACACTTGTGTGACTGTAGCTTGGCGGCCATGCAGCCGTGTTTGGTGATCGTAAGAGGAACAGAACTTGTTCTTCTGATGAACAAAAAAAGAGGAAACATATCTTTTTGCATAGAAATACCCATAAAATGCGTAAAAGTGCAAACGTCATAACGTACACATCCCCAGTGCTGCAGAAAGGGATGTGATGTTTTGATTTTGGCTTGTGGTGGGCATGGGATACTGACTATGGCTGTGACACCCCTGCTCGAGAAGGACCCCACCTCTACCAGCTCATCGTCCCAGTTGTCCAGGCGTATGGATTTGATGCGACTGATGGCAGGCAGGTTGCGGTGGGTCCCGGAGCAGTTCAGACACACGAAAATGCCAAGCTTGAAAGATGCCCAGTCTGGGTCTACCGTGAGATTAAAATGCACAGGTTTAAAAAAATACTTTAATTTCGCCAGCAGTCAGTTAATTTTACATGAATATGGTTGACTGATAATCAGTTACCCACATTTTTTATATCTAACTTCACAATGAGTATTACCAGCATTTTTGGTATTCTAGAGCGATAACAGGCATGCCAAACCAGCCAAAACACACAACTGAAAAACTTAATCTCAAATTTCGCAACCTTGCAGACACAGTAACAAAAAGTTTATTCTTGCTGTTCAAGTGTAATTTGTTGGTTGGTAAGTTTGAAGTTCATTTCAACCTTTTTGGAAATATCTAAAAAGAAAATCACACCCCAAAGAGCCAGACCTCCTCACATAATGTAACATACCTTTATGATATTCCTGCCTACATCAGAGAAAATCACTTTACAAGCAGAGTTGTGAAAAAAACCTCTTCTATATCCCAACTCCTAACAGTAATACCACAATTAGCCTGAACAACTCCACCTTTCATCTGTGCATCGCCACTGGAAGCTGCAACTCAGTCTCACTGCATTAGTATAACCCAGTGGTTCTCAAACTCGGCTCCTCGGGACCCACTGCCCTGCTCGTTTTCCAGCTATCCCTGCCCCACACACTGCTGATTACCTGGATCAGGTGTGTTCAGTCAAT
>JAODJX010000097.1:9077583-9117013 GCA_026776945.1 Isichthys henryi
CCCGCCCGCCCCGCCCCCACCCCCCCCCCCCGCCCCCCCCCCCCCCCCCCCCCCCCCCCCCCCCCCCCCCTCGCCGTATCAGACAAAGTCAATCATGGCTAAAATAGAGTAGATAAACAACAGATATGTGTACAGACTGTAGATTAAGGTTAAAACATCCCACTGAAGATGGGTTTTACATTCTTAGGAAGCATCATTTACCTGCTATCGTCAAAAACTGAGATGACCGCCGATGGCTTCTGTCCTTTTTTCATGAGAAATACAGGCGCCACTTTGGAAGTTTCCGGTGGAAAAGCCGCTTGGTTATTTATACATAAATGGTACAGTATGTTCACTGAACATTAGGAGAGAAATATTAAATGCAGCAGTAATCAGCTACCTGCACAACCCCTAGCCTCCTTGCCAACAGGGGCAGCCTTTCCCAGCACTTCATTCACAGTACGCAGCTGTTTTTCACCTTCGGCCTTTGCTTTGGCAGCCGGGACAGGCCCCTCCCCCTCCTCATCACCTTCCAGACACACCACAGAGTCCTGGGAACACAAAGAGCGGCCCCCACCTCCAGCATCACTCTGGCTTCACATATGCATAAGGTTGCTATTTTTAAAACATTAGCGCTGCATTTATTAAACCAGGTTCTCATAAAATCATCAGGACCTGCTAAAGGAAAAGTATTCACAGGCCCGAAGAGTGCTACCGTCTTGGTAATACTGCTCCTCACCATTCCAGTGGTAGAGAGGAGGTGTGGTACCTACCTCATCCTCCCAGTAGGTGGTCTTCAGGTCCCGATTTCTCATGGAGCGCCGTACGGAGCCTTTGTTGTCCACATCATCCGTCTTTTTATTCCGGAGAGCTCGAGCTTCGTGGAGCAGCTTTCTGGCCTGTTTTCTGGTCTTGGATGCACCAGCCTTTAAAATTAACAAGGCAGTCAATAAGTGGAGCATTTCATGGTTTTTATAAACGATTTATCTACATAAAAAAAAAATGACCTTAGTAGCTACGGGACTTAATATTTCATAGTCACTTCCATCAGCAGATTTAGGTTCAGAGCCCATGAACACACGCTGGATTCTCATCCTGAAAGCAGCAAATACAAATAACAATAAGCTTATGAAAAAGCAGAACAAGTATGTGAATATCTTAAGCTCCATGCAGGGATCCTCAATATATACAGAGCTGGACATTGTACTAGAGACACTTTACAGCACATTTAAGAAAACAGCAAAGCTTCAAGTTACAATCCTGTCCTTGCCAGCTCTAACTTAATACATAATAAGAATTACATGACATAATAATGAAAAAGCAGACTCGGGCTTACCTGATGGGGCTTCCCTTGTCATCTGGAGGTGAGAGCATCTTGGCCCTGTACACACTGCGAATGGACCGGTGTGTCTTAGGCGTGACCGCTGGTGAAGTGTCCCCCTGAGAGGCTCTCTCAGGCAGCCGCTGCTTTTGGAGTCTCTCTCGGCTCCTGGTTATGGGAGCCTGCATGGTTACCTTCTGCTCTGGGGTCATCTGCTGGGGTCGGCCCCTGGTGGACCTTCGCATTGGTGTGGTCCCAGCAGGTGTGTTACTGCCATCCCCAGCTGGGTCGTCCTTCCGTTCAGTCCCCTCCGGTGGCTTCTCCTCTAGGGCTACGACAGGTGGAGGTTCTTCTGCGTTCTTCTTGCCTGCTCTCCTCAGCCTGCTGCCTCCCTTCCTCCCCGACCTACCTGGTTTCTCATCTCCCAGCAGCTTGGACGTAGAAGTCTGGCTTTCCTCCTCATTTACAGCCTCCACACTAGTCGGTGGATCTTCGTGGACCTCAGCAGCTCTTTCCACTGCAGTCTCCTGTCTGTCAGGACCCTTTTTGGGTTTGCTAGTTTTGCCAGTTTCTTGGCTAGGTTGCTTGAAGGCATTCATGAACTGCTTTCTTTCAGCCTGACTGCATTTGGGGGTGGTACCAGGCTCAATGACGGCCAGCTCCAGATCCTCCTCACGCAGGACCACATTGGACTTGCGCCTGGGAGCTGGAAGGGACTCAGACTTTTCCTGTGGGGAGCTTGAACCTTCCACTATCCTCTTATCATGCTCTTGTGTCTGTCTCCTAGTGAATATGGATGCCAGCCTCTTCTTGGTGTTCATTACCAGCTCGGGTGCATTTGAGACGGGGTGGACTTCTGCCTGAATTGTAAGGGTACGTGGGGACACTTGTTGAGGATCGCCCTGAGCAGAAGCAGCCACAGCCTGCACCTGTGCGTCATTTTCAGTGTCCTTAGGACTGACAGCATCCTCTTCAATTTGACTCTGAAGGAAGTCCTCAAACGAGATTGTAATGGTTCCGCCATTCAGAACAGTGGCGTTATCCACCTCCATGGTGACATCACGTGACCTTGGAGACCGAACCACAGCTTCTCCATTGCTCATCTCGCCACATTCCTCCTGGGTCTCCAAAGAGCAGCCTGAACTGCCCCTCGGTTTCTTCTTTGCAGAGGACCTTCTTCTGGTACTCTCTTGGAGACACTCTTTGTGATGCTTATCGGTCGCTGCTGAGCTCTCCATGGGGGGGCTCATTTCTCCACCAAATGCCTCCGTGCTGACCTGAGCCAGGAGGGCTGGAGCTATCCCTGCTTCATCCAGGGGCACCGGCTCCGTGTTGGAACAGCAGGATTCTGAAAGCGGGATGACCTCCACGCAGTCGCCCTGAGCCTGTATGCTGAAAGCAAGTGCCTTGCCTGGCTTCCTGCTCTTCCTGGACCTCTGAGCCTTGGCTGGCCTTGTGGGGGTTTCTGTGTGGTTGGTAGCCTCCCGCTGGTTCTGCCCATTCTCTTTGCTCTGCTCGGACATGCCGCTCTTCTCCAAAGCAGGTGGGGTCTTTTTGAAATAATCTGTGATACAGTTGGACTTGGGGGGTGAGAACACCTTCTCTGTAGTTTTTGACATGGGCTGAAAGTAGTTAGTAATTTGTTTAACGGAAGTAGTAACCCCATCTTTTCTTTGTTTCTTGCAGGGCTGTTGAAATCAAAGCAAAGAGATTCTGAAAAACGTTTTTCATTTGTTGTAAGAAAATATACTTTAAAAAAAGTCAATTTAAGTGTTTGGAAGAATATTCCAAAGCTTTATG
The DNA here is from genome assembly GCA_026776945.1 of Isichthys henryi. Classification (NCBI taxonomy): domain Eukaryota; kingdom Metazoa; phylum Chordata; class Actinopteri; order Osteoglossiformes; family Mormyridae; genus Isichthys; species Isichthys henryi. The sequence continues at coordinate 9,080,684 of JAODJX010000097.1, forward strand.
AAACATTTCCTTTTTTGAAGAATTTGAAAACGAAATGCAAAATGGAGAAACCATATCGCAGTGTCAAAAATGCCGAAGGAGTACCTGCTTGTCAAAATCTTCGATTACAGACGCCATAGCAACGGCCCCAGCCATACCGCTTCTGAAACACACCCCAGAATAAACGATTAATGTTAAAGAATTCTGCTGGAAAGAAAAAACAGCTTAGACTCCCCCCAAAAAATAACTTCACTGCTTGTACATAAATATTCAATACGTGAACAAGCGAATATTCAGATTGTTTGTTTAATACTATGGACGCAATCATGCCAGTATCAAGTTAACAGAGCAGACCAGCATTAACTGTATTAGTTGACGTGCGTCTGAAAGGGAAAAGTAAGTGTAAGGTTATGGAAAGAAAACATTAGACTTACCAATTTTGCAGAGGGAATATAAGTGCTATGACAGCTACACGGTAAGAAACCGAACTGTATCAGCTGTACATTTCCATTTCCCAGAGATAGCAAAGAACCAAGTGACAACCGTTTAGCCGCCTATTGTTATACTTCTAACCTTCAGGTAACATGCGGACTAACCAAAAATTTAGCAAGCTGGCAGGCAAGAAATTACTTCGCTCATACTGCACAATGTCGCCGGATAAAACCAAAATTCATTATAAAAATATAAATAAGCAACTGTTCACGGACAGTCGTCCAGACTGGCGCGTTAGCTATAGCTGACAGAAAAGAAGAAGCAACGCAAGACGTGTAGGTGTAATCAGCTCGACAGACAATACGCAGTAAAACATGTCCTCGCGTAAACTCTACCCATTTACGGAAAGATAGGAGTTTTTAGAAAAACGATATTTCAAACACAATTCAAAAAGAGCGCCTAATACCACCGCTCTCTAGTATCTACTCGCACAAATGGCGCCAAATACCGGTGACCTTTGGCTCAGCGGGCTCAGCCAATCAGCGATCCGCACTACCGTGAGGTCATAGGCATGCTGTGGGTTACTTTAAAAACACGGCCAATTTCTCTACGTTGTTCCGTGTCGCTAGCAGTTTTGTCCATCTGTATTCCCAAGTGAAAGTGTTTTTTTTTTGTAAGTGGATGTCTTGAGTCATTGTTTAAAGAAATTGTGAGCGATCAGATCGTACCTTTGGGTATAAACATTCCCACGGCCTTATTTTCGCCATTTAGCATTCAAAAGCGGAACTACAGAATCCGCCCATTGCTTGTTTTGGTGAAATATCATCAGTGACATTTATGGTATATATATGGCCATTCATCCATCCATCCGTCTTCTAACTGCTTACCCTGGTTGGGGTCGCGGGTAGCAAGGTGTCACCCTGGATGGGACGTCAATAAATTGGTTAATGATTAAAATATCATATATTTTCAGGTTTGTTTAATCTTAATCAAAAGGTGTCGCCAAAAGCATATGCTATGTCCTTGACTGGCTCCAAAATACACAGTATGTAATCCAACTGCATATTAAACACGTATCATAACTTCTTACCCGTCCATCAAAATTGGAAAAATTATATTATTCAATATTGTGACTTTTTTGATGATGCTGGCTGCCGCATATATTTAGTTAATTTACTGAAGGTTAAGAATACATTTCTATTGTTGTTATGGTAAAGTGGATTCTTCCCGTAATTTTGTAATCATTTATTTATCAAACACATTTCATAACATACTGCTTTGAGCTGTGTTACATTGTATCTTTTTTGTAACGTGTGAAGTTCTTCAACACTTTTCAAGCCTGTAAGGACAGTTGTCGTAAAGGTCCACGCCCCTGATTTATGTGCCTAATTCTGATTGGCTGGATCGGCATGGACGCCATGCGAAGACCCGTGGGCGTTCATCGGATTGGGTGTCGCTAAAGCTGAGCGACAGTTGTGGTTTAGCGATGAAGTACAACATTTGGACAAGGAGGGGACCACGACTTCTTACACTTTAAAACTCGCAGCATGAGTTGGGACTGAGTTCGCCCCAGGTAATTATACGCTTAAAAATAATTTCATTTCATAATCAGACATTTGAAATAAAATAGAATATTATATATACGTTTTCTGGAAACCCTCGTATTATCTAAAAGGAAACTTTTGCAATGGTGATCATACCTAATCGGATGGTACCTACCAGTGGTTAGATGAAGCTCGCTATCTAAGCAGTCAAGCGGATTGCTAATAGTAAAAAGTAAGTGTGCGGTTGTTTGTTTTCTCGGCAAGCTGAGGTACATCACGTGCGATGTAGGGACGTTTCTTTAGGTTCATTCTTTCACGGGTATGGGCATGTTCGATGTTGAGCAAAACATCTAGATACAGCCTGCATTTAGCTAGCCAAAAAACCCCTAAGGACAGAATGGCGAACACCCCTAGGTTTACGGAGAAACAGGTACTACATGCTTAATTTGTAATTGTGTGTATATATATGCTGTATTCTGATTAATTTTGGCCAGTTTCTAAATCTCTGGATTTTTCGATGTGGCGTTTTTCAGATGCGTAGGCACAAGCGGTTAATGTACAGTATGTTACAAATAAATTCTTTGAAAAATTACAATGGTCCAGTTTATGGATGCATATGTATCCACTGCATGCTACAGTATCTGTAGGATTTCACCTATGCCCAGCATTTTATCTGTAAGAATCTCTCTTTCACGATCACAAAGTTCCGTCGTTGGAAAAACAACCCATTCTTGCTACGATTAGATAGTTACTCTCGACGGTAGCTTCCGTTTTGCACACACTCGCTGTCATCGATGGTCATTTCTTGTGCTTCGCGATCAACATTTCTGTCATTTAATAACTGTCTATTTTTGCTTTTAGTCTCTTCAAAACTAGGTATTAATAGACGACATGATGAGTCCTGATGAGAGCAATGTCATTTAAATGTAGTTAGTATTATTCGTGTTGGGATAATAAAACGACGAATAAGCCAAAGAAGACTCATTAAATGAACGCAGTTGCTGTGCAGTGAGGGTGGAATACCGTGTTGTTTTATAGCCTTTTGAGATACTGTTGTGGTTTGGTAGCATGTTTTCTAGATGCTGCAAGTGCTTTTACTGGATGTTTCTGCTCAGCATATAATTACTGTCTTCTGTAATCCTGCCATTTGAAATGATTGTGATGTGTATGCAGAATGGGAACCATTTTAGGTGAATGTGTAAATGGGAGGCCACTTTATTCAATACATTATTACACTTAACAGCTTTCAGTACATAACTGGTGTTTGATTTAATTATTGCTCCATGTGACGGTTTTCTCTTAGATGTTTGCTCCTCCTTACTCTTACTCTCAAATCCTCTTTTAGTGCTATGGTACCGCAGTGCATTTTCCTTATTAAATAAATTAAAAATTCGATTTTTTTAGCCTTGCTGAAATGTGATTATAGTCACACAGAATTAATTCCATTACGCTAAAAGTTCGTCGTCTAAGTTAGCAGCAGTATATCCCAGTAATGCATGTCTAAAAAGCAGAGTTCATTACTTTGTCTCTCGGTATTTAACTGTTGCTGTGCGCTCTTTGCATTCCCTCTAAATGTAATGTTTGTACAATAATAAAGACGGCTTTCTACTGTAAAGCATTCGGGTAAGAAAATCTGCCTGGCACAGCCGAAGATAGCTTTGGGCATGGTGTGCCTTTGTACATAAAGTCACCTCCTGTGTCTGAGGTCTCTTTCGCTGGCGAGCCACGGTATGTGCTGGGGTAATGTGGTGGCCATGAGATAGGACTGCTCGGGTGCCATGTACCGGCTGGCATGTGCCACCCACCCCCACCAGCGGCATGCGGATTGGGAGCAAGGAGGACTGACGTCACTGGCTTGTAGATGTTGATGATAACACTGGGTGGAGGGGATTCCTTGGGATCAAAAGCAGTGGAACTGTTCTCTGAATTAGACTGATATTTCAGTCACACGTGTTGGGGGGGGATTCACCCTAGTTTTCTGTGTGTCAGGCTCTGTACTAAATCTAGCTCATTTCACCATTTGGTAGAGTTATGTCCTTCACAAGTGACCTTATTCCTCCAAAGTAATAATGGTTCTGCAGGATGGCCTTGCCTGGTACAGAACTGGCAACTGCGAAACCAGGGTGCAGACTTCGCATATCCTTTTAAAAACAAGGGAGTCATTCTATGGTTGATGGGAGATTGTTGGCCCAGGTCAGGTGACTGGCATCTATACCCGATCAAACTTTTTATTTATTTATTTTTTTTGGCAGCAAAATATATGATTAAGCACTACAGAGATATCGCTGTTCAGATGCGATTATTTGGGGTCTGACCTGACTGGTTTGACTGGGAACACATAGATTGGTGGACGGTGCTCAGGGGCAGATCTTACTGCCCTTCCTCATGTGCCCCCCGGGATTCTGCAGGGCTCGGTCAGAAAGACAAAAATGCTTTTGGTTTATGTGTAAAAATTCAAGTTATGCTTGTTGGTTCAGTAGGTGGCTACGTGCCAGACTCATTGTCGCCATGTTTTGAGCAGAATGATGCTTACATTCATTTCTGAGAGCCAGGAGGGGCGGTTAATCCTTCGGGCACCATGGACTCGCTCACAGAATAATGGGAGGGTTTGAGGCTGGCGAACCAGCTTAGTCTGCCACAGGCTCAATGCTGTCCGGAAGCGTCCAGAAGCTTCCGGAAGTGGTTTCGGTGTTATTCGGCTCAGACTGTCAGCTCTTCCTGCCACTTGCTGCCTTGTAAGGTAATTGTGAAAGTCTGCCACAGCGTTCAGACCACATCTCTCAGACCCTTTTCTCTTTTTTTTTAATTCTTTTGTGCGTTTGTTGCATGCATTTCCATATTTCAATTTAAAGGGACCCTTAATTTAACTGCCAGCTGAGCCGGTCGGGTGGGGATCATTTCAGCATACAAGGGGTACGTATTGGGCCTGTGAGTGGTTGGGGCATTTGCTCGGAGTCCTGTTGCCTCGCCTGCCAGTGTAAACCCTACTGAAGGCTGTTTGACTGAAGAGTGTATGTGTCGTGTGCAGCAAGCCTGATGCATGAAGAGAGAGCAGCTAGAAAATGGTGAAATGGAATCGTGTTCTGCTGTCGTTAAAATACTGCAACAAAGCAGATAGTTCCCAAACAGAAACCGTGTGTGCATTTTACAGATACTCTCTGTGGGGGGAAAAACCAGATGACACCCAAATTAGGGGTGTGTCGTCACTGTTCGTCATTGATTTGTGGATTTTATTGCCGTTATGGGGGCAGTTTTAATGCACTGAGGTACAGACGAGCATTTAGCGAGAAATTTGGCTCCTGCTCTGCAGTCACCAGGGAAGATGTCTGCAAGATTTAAGCGCTCGCTCCGGGGTGAATTTCCCCGAACAACGCCGGAGGTTAGCGTTAACAATGCATCATAGTATTTTCGGTCGAACTAACTAACATCCGAAGTGCGACTGTTTCCCAAAACCATTGCACCTTGTTAGTACCACTGTAGTTTAAACTACAGTGGCTTCAGCAGTGATTGGTCTGACTCTCACGGAGGGTCTCGTGCAAAAACTCACTTTGTAATAAATAAACTTTGCAATAATATTAACGCACTTCTTTTAATAAATCTTTTAATCATTTGAAATCTTTTTGATAAACATTTTTTGTTTCGATATTACATTATTAACGTTTTGTGTCAGTCATATAACATCAATAATAATATTAAAAAGTCAAAAATAATCATTATAATACTTGTACTACGCTTCTTGTAGAGGAAAAAAATAGAAGAACTATTGGCTTTTAGGCTACAATGCATTTAGTGAAATCGGGTCCCTCTGTAATTCCGTTTATTTTTATTTTAATCACGCTATGATCCAGACCTGTGCGTGCGGCCTACTACTGGCTCAGTGAGAGTCATGGCTATGAATAACACCTACTGTGATTTACCAGATTTCTCCTCTAGCAGGGCCATGGGTTTCTATCCAAGCAGTGGTGTATATTTTTCATTTTGCAACGAAAGCACTTAGTGATTAAAAAGCAATTTGTTATTTTTAGCCATTAATCTGCCGATGTTTGGTTTGCCTTCCCCGTGTTTTTCCAATTTAGTACTATGTATACATAAGCCCTGAATGATAAATCGTTTCAGCATCGTCATGGCGATGTGCGCGCGCGTAATAATCGTATTACGTTTGTCCGCGCTGCTTTGTGGCTGTTGACACAACTCACCACAACACCACCAACTTACTAAAGACGCTCTATTTGTTATCTATTGTTAAATAAGCTCTATTTGGCAGTAGCTTATTTTGGGTAATGTCATCTCCTTTTTGGAAATTTATATTTACCTATGTAATGAATTCTACCATATAGTACAAACAAGTCAGGTAAACTACATCCTCTCCAGTCAAATCATACTTATATGTAGTTTTACAACTACATTTTCAAAGCACTTCACATTATACATGTTTGTACAGCAAGGTTATTCAATATTTTCGTCTTACTTGCATGGTGACTATCCTCCTTCGACATTTTCCAGCATCGATGCTTGAGAGCGAGAGCTGCATAGTACACTTAATGAACTTAATGACCATGTTTGCGAACGTTCATTCGAACTATGGTTTTGGGAAACACCTGTGTTGTTTAATGATGTATAGTACTTTGTAAGTTCACAGTGTCGTTACCTCCGTAGTTCGAACTATGGTTTCGGGAAACACCTGCGTTGTATTTGCATAGTTCAAACCACGCAAGTTGCTAACATAGTTAGCATCTATGCTTTTGGGTAACTCACCCCCAAACAGCAGGAATGGAAAGTTGAGGGAAGGGAGGCTTAAAGATATGAAGCGTAGGGTGAAATGAAACATCCTCCCAGAGGGGCTGGAAGAGATGGCTGGGGAGAGGGAGGTCTGGGCATCTCTCCTATGGGCGCTTTTACACCGTACCAAGTACGGTACTTTCGATTTTCCATTGACTTCCAGTCGAGTACCAGTGCCAAAAGTTTCTGTACCTAAAGTGCTAAACCAGCTGAGGTACTTCTTCGGTATTTTGGGGTGGGACTTGAAACGCTTTCTTTTGTCAACTCGTTCTAGATGGCATTAATGGAAACTGGAAAGTATTTTGTTGAATATACTAATGCAGCGCACATGTAGCATGCTGTCCTAGTGATGTGATTTTGTTGTAATAAATATTGGGGCATTTATAAAACAAAAAAAGGAGTTAATACATTTCTCAGAAATCCAACTTCGAGTGATTTAAAGGGCACGGATGAAAGTGATTACAATTATCTCGGAGAATGTATGCAGCGCTCGTGCAAAAGCAACAGAGCTAAAACTCTAAACTGATTTTTAAAAATATAAGAATCTGTAAAAGGAATAATAATTAAAATTGCAAAGCTTGCTAAGTTTTTTTTTTTTTTTCCTATGACGGAGTAACAGAGTAAAAATATTTTAGCAGAACTTTAACTCCTCCGCTGTAATGTCCGTGCAGAATTGAAAGTAAGAAAAAGCCTTATTTTAAGATAGTTGACTAGCAATGCAAGAATTTTATGTGCATAACATGCAATGTTGTTATTAATATTGCACATTATCCAGCTCTATAATATATTACGGTCAGTCAGTTTTCGAATTCGGTAAACAAATAACCCGCCACGTCATTCAATGGCGGTACCAGTTTTTATGCCAGTGGAAAACCAACACCTTGAAGTACGGTACTTTCAGTACTTTCTCAAAGTACCAAAAGTTCGGTACCTGGTGCAGTGGAAAATGACTGCTGCCCCTGTGACTTGGACCCAGATAAGCAGTGGAAGATGGATGGATGGACAGATGGTTCTGGAGGCCTTCTTTGAAGGTCTTTGAAGGAATTTGATGACCAGATGTGGTTCGGTAGCTAATTCCACCATCAGCAAACCACGCAAGAGAACCATCTTTAGTGCAACTTGACAATTAGATCGTAAACAATTAAAATGTCTCCACACTTGTACAGAGAGATCGTTAGTATCATGCTACGGTACACATTCTGTCAATTTTGTGGCTCATACATGCATCTAAAGTTGTCACCCAAAAGACGAGTATGCTTTTTGTTACTATATAGGGCTACATTTTTTAAAACAGGGGAATTTATTTGGGTTTTACTCTTCAGTATTTTGCAAAATAGTCATAAAAACCTGCATAAAAAACAATCGTGATAAAATCGTGGACTGTGATCCTGTCTGAAAAAAAATTGTGATACCATATTTTTGCCCACCCCTACACTCCGGACCGAGACATTTCTCATGGTGGAGGGAGATCCAAGCGGCGTGGGTTAGCTGACAGAATGGGGGGAGATGGGACAAGGATCTTAGGGGGCCCTTTGATGGATCTGTAAGCTAGCACGTGATGCGAGCGTCAATAGGGGGCGGTAAAGAGGGATCAGGATGGATGTGACATGAGAACGTTCAGGCTGAATGAATAGCAGACATGCTGTTGCATATTAAATCAGTATTGATGACATGCTTGGAAGGTACGTATGGCATGGAGACCAACCTACTTGGCTCACCACTCATTCCTGCCATGAGATGCCCTGGTTGACTCCCCCTGCCTGTTCTTGCCGCTGCAGGGGAGCCGCAGCATGTCTATCGAGGTGGAGGTGCTGCTGCAGGAGGCAAAGGAGAACATTGAGGCGGCGCAGAACTACAGGGCTGAGCTGCAGCAGCGGCTGCACGGACTGAACCAGGCGCGAAAGCAGGTACGGGGCGGAGCAAACTGCAGCCAGGGGCCAGCGGCCTTTTTGTAGTCTGCTCTGCGTACTGTCTCACCCTTCCTCCAGAGCTTCCTCTCTGCCTCATGCCCGCCCTCTGCTTGTAAACACTGCTGTTACTTCCTGTTTCTTCGTGAGATACAAAGGGAAGCCAAACCCGTGCCCCTCTTCTCCGCCATGCCTCTCTCTCTGTCCCTCTGTTAACCCTAACCCCCCACCCCCCCCCAAGCCCATGCCCTCCGATCCTCGTATTTGCTGGCTGGACGACTTTGGGCAGCGGTGCCCTCTTACTCGCTAACAGCTGTAGCGCCATTAAATGAAATGACATCTCCTGGTCAATCTGAGTATAATCTGAGCACCTTTAAGTTGGCGATTTCTGTGGATGAGGGATCCTTCTGAGCGACGGTGATCGCAACATGAAGTGCGTCCCAAATCCGGGCCCTTTACCCACCTGTGATTCACCGTCTCTGCTGGCCAGTGGTGATGTTTTGGGTCTGATTGTGATTTTTGATACCAAAGGCAAAGGTCTAAAAAGACGAGCCCAGCTGAGGGGTGGAGCCCCATTTGGAAGCTCGTGGGACTCCCCAGGGCCACATCATGTCTGTGAAACATCACACTTCTGGAATGCGGTTAATACTCCACATCCCCCGCCCCACATTTGCCGTCCGCTAAAGGTGCAGGGTCACAGGGAGACAGGGAACCGATACCCGAGCAGGCAGTGGAATATCTGATGGCGGAAGGAAGCAGCACAGTCCCACTGTAGTGTGTGCAGCACGTAGCCCATGGCGCGAGTGCGCTGTGACTTGACCCCCCCCCCACCTCTGAGCCCAGCCCCTGGGAGCCAAATGCTGGTGTACGTTCGTACGCACGCTCGCTCACTCACCCTCACCCAAGGGACCACCACGTATGTCCGGCAGCGTGTGACGGCTCACACGGCGCAGGTACCGCCGCCCCCCGGCTGCCGTTTCCTGAACGGCAGCCTCTGATGTCATCAGCTGCTCACTTCCTCATGTTGTTCCTCTGCTTATCAACCCATCTACTGCTCTGCTTTTATCAGTGTGGCACCGAGCCTTACTTTCCGTTTCCCTTCCTTGGGGAAGACAACCTCCCCCGCCCCCCATTGCAGAGATGGTCTGGGTCTCATTAAGAGCAGTGGGGGGGGGGAGTTGGGGTATGGGGGTGGGAAGGGAAGAATGTTGAGACGGCTTGCCGCATTGGCGAAGAGATGGTCCCAGTGAAGTACCATGTCCAGCTAAGGGGAGGACGGAGACCTGGTGGGGGAGGGGCATTCACAGGCCCCCGCTGGAGTGTAGCAGCTCTCTGCGTGCGCCTGTACGACTCACCACAAAACAAAAAAAAAACACTATTGTCAGTTTTAGAGGCAAACGTCTTTGTGCCACCTTGCTCTGCTCCAATGGCACATTTCAAATTGGCGAGATTTATCTGCAGTCACCATGGGCCGCGGGGAACTCCTTGCCACTGCTCCGGTTTCCCCTCAGCTGAGTGTGAGCCATTTATTTTATTGACCAAACAGCTCATTTTTGCTGCAGGCTCATGGGGGCTTCCCATCGCCGTGAGAACTGCTGTGACGACGTTCTCTGGAATTTCAGGTTATGGGGGAGAAGAAAACTTTCTTGATGAGTTAGCCTGGTTGATTTTTCCAAGAAGCCACAATTTAATTTTTTTTTTTAAGTAGTTAAATGCATTTTCTGGATATTAACCTGGATATGATATTAACCTTTGATTACATAATGGGCCTGGTTGGGACAAAGTCGTGTGATGAGCCTGTTGTGCATTTCAGAGGCAGATTATCACCCCGGCATGCGTTGCAGGTACGAGGCAGCGCCAGCCAGACGCGGGAGGTGCTACGACGGCACTTCCAGGAGCTGCAGGCGGGCGTCTCGCGCCTCCTGAACGAGCGGCTCGGGCTCCTCCTTGAGGAGGTGGATGTCATTGAGCAGGACAGCGTGCGGCCACTTGATGACTGCCAGAAGCTGATTGAGCATGGTGTCAGTGCGGCTGACGAGCTCCTGAGAGAGGGTGAGCCAGGACATCTGATTGGCAATGCATGCTGTTTAGGGCGCCCCCTTGCTGTTGAAGGCATTGCCCTCTATTCTCATCACATTACTATGACATGAAGGAATAAAAAATGTTATATGTAAACAGAAACCTAACTGGTTCTGTAAAAATAAAAACTAGGTCAGTTAAAATGTTAAAAAGGAAAAATCAAAGCTAATTTCCGTCTTTTACTTGCATTACCCAGTTAACTAGGAAGGTGGCGGATTAGCCCCAGTCTTCCACACCACCCCCCTCGGTAACAACATTTAATGCTCTTATCGTCCTGCACAGGCGAGGCAGCAATCCGCTGCGGCATTGGGGAGAAGGACGACAAACTGGGAAGCTTCACGAAGAAGGCACTGCAGATCCAGCTGGACAGGTAGGCACGGCCTGGGGTGGAACAGCGGGGGGTAGCACCGGGTGCGGAGGACCCGGGTAGAAAGACATCCAGGCAGTGGCAAAGGTCAAACGAGGTCCTGCCTATTCTCCCGTGTGTCTCTCTGCTGGAATGGGGGGGGCAGTGTGGTGTGATCTGCCTGTGTGTATACAGACGCTTCCTGCTCATGATTTTGGGATTCAGCACAATACCCCCTCCCCCGCCCCCTTCCCATATGAGCCACTCCCTAATGACTCAGTAAATATACATTTAATGCTTTATGGCAGAAACTACTGTTGAGTCTGTTAATGATGGGCGTGTGTGTGTGTGCGTGCCTGTGTTCCCTCGTTCCCGATCACCCAGCCTCCCTGAGGTGCCAGCACTAGTGGACGTGCCCTGCCTGTCTGCCCAACTGGACGACTCACTGCTGTCGGCGGTGACAGAACGCATCGCCCACCACGGCAGCGTGGCCGCACACCCCCCTGTGCAGATCGAAGAGCTGGTGGAGAGGCCAGGGGGCGTGTTGGTGCGCTGGTGCAAGGTGAGCCCTCTGAATTGCTGGCCCTCGTGCCCCTCTGCCCGAGTCCTGACCCGTGCACTGACAAACCGAGAGTCCCAACCATTTGAGTTAGAGCACGGAGAATAAATATAAATAGTCTGATCACGCTGGGTTATGCTGGGCATTGTGTTAACCACATAGGGGGTTCCACGACTCATAAGAGAGGCCATAATTTATACAGGAGGACCAACCTTATCATTAGCCAATGACATGTTTTGAATCGGCGAGTGAAACGGGGTTACTCAGGAGGCCAATCAGATTACAGCTGGGCCCAGTGCCCCTGTAGCTCCGCCCCCATATTCGCCTTTGTAAAACCTCGATGAAGAAGAAGGGTGATGCTAAAGCTGACTCCCTGAAGGGGATTCTTTGGGTGAGGCTTTTAACCTCTTTGAGTGAATCAGGAAGGTTAGTTGTCTGTAAATGTAGGGAAACAATGCATGAAGGAAAAAGCAGTAGAGAGAAACCCAGCAGTTTCACCTACTGGGAAGAGAGAATAAAGGACTCCCTAGGATATAGAAGAGAAGAGTGTCTCAATGTGAAACATGCGTGTTGCTGGGCCATTAATGGAAGCTGCTCCAGTCAGACTGGGTGCTTCTGGCAACATGGACAGTCAGACAATCCAAGAACGACTGTGTTCTGCATTGGCTGCGGCATTAAGAGCATTTAGGATATTAAGAGTCTTTATCACCGGTTTATGGCCGAAGGATGCTTCATGAACCATTTGCTGTACTTTTTGACCCCACTAGATGGTGCTCTTGGTTTGCTCTGCGTCATGCTTTAAGCTCTTTTTTTGAACAACCTAGTGGAGTCAGAAAAGACAGTAAATGGTTCGTGAAGCTTCATTTGGCCATCACTGTTTATCACTCACTATCTGGGGCCCTGGTGAGCCTCGGGCCCATTGCAGGTAAACACTGGGAGCGTCTGACAGGAACTTTATTTAGAGCTGGAGTTGTTTGTGTGGTGAGAGTGATCTCCTTCTTCATACGACTACATGACTGAACCTTGGCCGTGGCCACTCAGGTGGACGACGACTTCACGGTACAGGACTATCGGCTACAGTACCGTCGCGGAAATGCCAGCCAGTACGAGGACGCCTACATTGGCAAGGACAGCGAGTTCCTGGTGCTGCACCTGGACCCGCATACGGATCACCTGTTCCGTGTCTGCGCCCGGGGTGATGGCCGGGCAGAGTGGAGCCCCTGGAGTGTGCCACAGACAGGCTACACCACGCTGGCGCCACACGGTAACCCACCCTCACATGTGTGGGAGCTACAGTAACAAGGGACACGGACGATAATTTAGCTAGCATTGCCAATTTAGCTAGCATTGCTAAGCTTGGCGCATTTACGGGCGTTCGTGGACTGTGTTGCTTTTGATTATACTACACACCTGTCCTGTCATGTGAATGCAGTAGGCTTGTATTTATGTTGCGGTTTGTGAGGAATCGCTCTGTGACTTGGTATCTTGCAGAATGGCGTCCCGGCAGCGACGGCTACATTCTCAGCAGCCGCAGGAACATTGCCATGCGCAGCGACTCCCCATCCTGTGCCAGGGTCCTCTACTCCAGCTCTCCCACCTATTTTTGTGGACAGACACTCACATTCCAGTAAGCCCACCCCTCCCCTCAGTGACTCTCCCAGGGCTGATCTCACTTCTGTAAAAATCCATGAATATACATCCTTAAATCTTGCATGTGATACAGGATCATGGCAGCTGGTCAGGTGCACAAGCAGGACAGCCTAGGCGTGTGTGTGGAGGAGACGAGTGGCGCCGAGTCCTTGCAGAAGGATAGAGCTGTCTGCATCTCCACCAATGGTGAACTTGCATGCCCCATCCCCATTTTACTAGCAAGAATGACTGTATGGTAGACCTTGCTTGCTTGCTTGACCCAAAGCGTTAAGGTTTACCCATGTATTGTCGACCCTTCACCCATTTATTTTCTTAAAGCTTAAAGTTTAATATTTATGGACACAGAAGCCTTCAAATTGCACAGAGGCTTTAGACATCACCTCTGATTCTTGTTTTGATTCTGTTTTTGTATCTTAGCCATTGAGTAAAAATACTTTTCATTGGTGTCAGTTATTTTATCGGAATTTATGAATTTTAAGGTCATATTCGGAGCAAAATTAACTTAATGGGCATTTTCTTATAAATGGTGAGAAAATGTTATGTTCTTTCCTAAAGGTGCCGTTTTTGTGAATGGGAAAGAGATGACCAATCAACTGCCAGCCATCTCCCCCGGCTCGGCAGTGACCTTTGACATGGAAGTGGTTGGCCTGTTTCCAGTGACCAACAACAATATGAATGACGGAGGGAACTGCAAGCTGAGGGTGACAATTGGTTCCGGGAACAGGGAGGTGGTGTTTGATTGGCTGCTGGACCAGGGGGTGGACTGCCTGTTCTTCGGCTGCTCCTTCGTTAACCCTGGATGGAAGGTCCTTGTCTTCTGACTGCCCTTCTTTCCAGGTTAGGAGGGCCAGATAGTGAGGAAGCCCAGTTTGCTGAATTGACCAGGCTTTTTAAAAAAATAATATACTTGCCTACTTTTTTCCTGTTTTCATCAAAATTTGAGCCTCATGTTCTCTGTGGATAGTGTTGGGGTAAAGCTTCTGGGCTCAACCAGCGTAGATTCCTTCCAGGTCCATCATTCCAACAACTGTAACAGCTGACTTGCATCATAATTATCTGAAACTGAAAAGCTGTCCATATCAAATGATATCCTTGACTTTGAGTTGAATTTCATGCTGGAGTAGATGGCAACAGGTCGGAACGAAATAGCCAGTGATCTGCAATGGAAGGAAAGAACAATGGACACAGGATTGCCTTATGCCTTATGATCGGCTCTGTATGTCACTGTGAGGTGCAATGATACGAGCTGGCTTTGCTGAAACATGCTATGTGAATGATTGTTTTCCTTCATTCATGAATTCAGCCATAAAACATACTGGGAGACCTAGTGCCTCTGGAGTATCTCGTGTGTGAATCCGTGGAATTTTCCACGGAACTCCGACACAGTAGATGATATCTTTAAAATGTGACTTTCTGTGAATTATTCTGCAGAATAACTGTAAGTAAGGTTGAGAAAAATCTTAGCATGGGCGGTTACCTGAGTGACAGGCTGATTTTGGTGCTCAGAGTAAGTACAGGAATGGCAGGATTACTATGGATGACTGGATGAATGAAATTTGTAGTTTTTTTTGTAGGTATTTTTTACAAGTTTGCTCGTGACTAACTGCATGCTGAACTTCGAAGCAAGATCGATACTAAAGGGTACCTCCCTGGTAGTGGGTACAGACGCAGTATTACCTGTTCACCTTTCCTCTGATTAAAACATAATTGCATATTATCCTGTGTTGCCCCATTATTGCTCTTGTAAATGACAGACGAGAGTTTGAATCACAGACGTTGCCAGGCAGGTTAGGAATACGCAAGGAAACTGACATTTTGGGATGTGCGAGAAGCACCACTTTACACTTCGTGCACTATAAGAAAGAACTGGCCAGAGGTGGAAAGTTCCGATCCGAAGAGTACAAATCCAGGCCAAGATTAGCATAAAGAGCATAAAGAGTCACAGTGATGTAGTACTCAACTGGTTGGTTGAAACAAAATATTGGCCTGGATTTGTACTTTCTGGATCTGAACTTTCCACTTCTGGTTTCCTGCTCCATTTCAAGGACATGCAGTTAGGTAAATTGCCCATGGTGTGGAATGGACTGGCATCCCCTCCTGAGTGCCCCCTGCCTTGTGCCCTGTCTGCTGGATGATGGGTTAAAATAGCAAACTGAAGTGCACCGCAGCACGGCTTCTGATATCTGATGCATAACCTTTCAACGTAAACTGAAGTTGCAGAGTTCTCAACTGGTTGGTCATCTGTAATAATCTGGAATCGTGTAGACGACGTGAAGGGAAGGCTCAGACCTACACTGGCCTGGAAAAGAGCTGATGGAAAACTGATATGGACAGATGGGTTTGTGAAGGCATTGTCTCATATAGCCCCGTTTTCAATATTATAAGAATGTTGCAAGCATGTTGCAGAAAAAGCCTGGTAAGTGAGAAACAAACCTTAAGATGTTACATAAGCCAAAGGAGGGTAACTGGAAATAGCCCATGAAAAAATACAGAATGACAGACCATATTAGCAATTATCCCGTAGGAAGCAGCAATAACGTGTATATACTTGGTAATGCTGCTCGGTGTGACACGAGACCAATTAGCAAGGGCATAGATTTGGGTTTGGGCAGGGCATTTGGGGCTGATTCGGACCCTACCAATGTTAAAACCAAACCTAAGCCCCTGCCAGTTAGCTTTTGGTTATCCCTTTTGATTGCTAAATGAAGAAACCACTCCTGTGCAGCTACGGTAAGAAGAGAAGCAGGGATTAGCTCATGACAGGCTTTGAATGCACAAACTTGCAGAGGCCTAGAGTTAGCCATGTGGGATAGAGCAGTATTGGTCAGGCAAGATATATTTCTCCAAAATTTGGTATGATAGGGCTCTAACCTTCATTACGATCTGCCTGGAAGAATGAAGGAAGCAGTGACTTACGAGTAGTACAAGAAGCTCTATGAATGATGACCAAACACCCAGCAAAAAAGATCAGTCATGCAACCTCTCTACACATCAAATATTGTTCTTTATGTACTGGACAAGCAAACACAGCAAAGGTATTCCACATACCCTTCCAGTACTCATCTGTATGGATAGAGGTGCCAAAAAGATTTAAAACGGGTCTCACGATGTCCTGGGTGTCCTATGGTAGGGATCAGTCTCTCTACATAAGGTCTGCAGGAGGCCGTTGATGTTCCGAGCAGATGCTGGGTGAGGAGAGACTTCGTAAATTAGCGTAGATCATGAGCTGTGACATTGGTGCCTACGCTTTTTACCCAAATCTTTTTGGAAAAGATGACGCTGTTACTTTAGACACCACCACGTCATGGCGAGTTTGGAGACTATACCTTTCTGCAAAATCCGGCATCCTGGGGTGCAAGAACTTCCACAGGTCATATTTAGTATCTTAGCAACTTCCCCAACCCGCAGCGTTAAAGGTGTCAAAAGATCTGCTCTTTATAAGTAGAACCCATAACCTGAATGGGCTCATCAACTGCATCGCGCCTCTTAAGAGGACTTTCACTCATGATCATCCATCTTTGAATATGCCTTACATATGTATCTGGTCAGGTTCACCATCCCCAGTAACAGACTTCGAAAGATCAAACCACTACTGCCGACAATGGTAAAAAAAAAAAAAAAATCTTTTTATTTGATAAAAACATCTTCTGTAACTCCTTTATTACAAAATTCACAACTTGAACATGGTTTAACATTGGTTCACTCTTGCGGCCCCCACACAAGGAACGGAAATGTGCAAACAGTGCTTCTGTAGCAGAGACAGCATAATCCATCCGCCTGCTGGGCAAGTAAGAGCCAGGAGTAAGAGTCTCCTACAGGTACGACCGACACGCGCAGATTAAAGTGGCTGCTGGATATAATTAAAAAGGGCAAACAAGCAGCCGCAACCCAACCCTTTGGTCTGTAGAACTCCGATCATACGTCACACCCACCCCTCACACTTTACATTAAAAAAAAACAAACCTATGATAATATGTGTATCCTATAAAGGAACATTTTTTTTTTTTTTACAATTAGTGATATTGGGGTTCAGTAGGAGGTAAATAGCTCCATCGCCAAGATGTGTGACATATATAAATACACACACACACGTCTAGGTGCACACAGACCATCCCTATGAACCCTTAGCCAAAGGCTAAGAGGATGCTGTTTATTTTTTGGCAAGAATGTGTAAGGAGGTGTCTGCATACAGCCGGAGAAGCTGATAACCCTTTGAAACACAGAAGTGCAGCAAACCAAAGGGTGTCTGCATGCTGGCCGAATGCTGCTTGCAGGGTGGAATGCAGAGGCGCTGGAACCCTTACTAATGAGAAGCCGAAGAACTCCAGGTTTCCATGGAGAAAAGTTATTCCGGGTGGGGGGGGGACCTGTAAGCATTTGCATAAGTAAAAACTCACTGTTCCACTCAACAGCGGAAAAGTAATGAGTTTCTTCTGGTGCATCCAGTGATGAATTAATTTGTCCGTATTCATTAGAGTCAACAAGTCAGGTGTTCCAGTCCACAGTTCAGTCCCACCCCCCACTCCATTCCACAGAAGAGCAAAGGCTACAGAAAGCTGCTTCCAACTGTCCTCCAGCTTGGTCACATACCCATTGTGACCAGCATAAATCTCCTCTCTCTATTTATTTTTTTTTTTAAAAGATTTTGCATTGAATAATTCTTTTCTGATTTAATATAGTTGTAACCCCCCCACCCCCATAAAAAAGACACCTAGAATAAGGCAAGTGCTAAACATGATCACTTTTACACATAGGGTTGTTAAGTTAAAATGAGAATAACCTCATACCGAGTTTTTTCCCCCCGTTTTTAATACATTCTTGTGATGTTGACCTCACGTATGAAATTCCTACAGGAATGTGGATTGGGATTGCAAAGATGCATGCTAACGCAGTCATGGGGAACCCAGCTATCGTCTGCAAAAAGCAAAACAAAACTGGATTCTCTGATGCCATACAGCAGGCCAGAATTACAGCAGGATAACAGATAACTGATCTTAAGTCTTCTTTCAACTCAGTCCCCCCAACCCAACGTTACCCAGCCCTGGAAATCAGTCTGAGGGGGCCGATCTCAAGAGCTTCTGGCACTTGCTGTGCTTCTGAGCTTCAGCGGGGCCGCCGATGCTGTTCTCTGCCACTCGCGGCGCCCCCTGGATTTCCTTCAGCCGGGCCATGGCCATGTCCATGGTGCTGATGCTGACCAGGTTAAAGTCGTGCATGCTCACCATGTGTAGCAGAAAGTTGCGGCACAGGTTCCTGTCAGCGATCTGGGTTCCGTATTTCTCCACGAACAACAAGCAGGCCTGATTCATCTGATTGTCCGCTATGAAGCTGGCGGGTAAGAATTTGACAGCAGAGGGCTTGAACAGTGCTAAGAGTGTCGGATGTCTTTAAAACCAGACTGCCTAAGAGCTGGGGCGTTACTAGAGATTTTGGGCCCCATGAAAGCATATATGAAAGCTGAGTACGCAACCCAGAACAATCCAATTATATTTCTAGTAAAGTTCCTGACACTCCAGGGCAACTGGCATCACCCTAACATTCCTGGCCCTTTACAGTAGCCCTGGAGAACAGCATTACATACTATACATATATACATACACATATATAATATTAATATATATATTTATTTTTTTCCCCCATGTGAATATATGAATCGTGCATACGAGTTGTGATACACACCCATGCTTCATAACATGCAGATTCCAGAGTTTCATCACTTCCTTCTCGCCTTCGTTGACATCCATAAATTCTTCGATTTGCTGGAAGAATAATTGGGACCAAGGTGAGAAACACCACAGTTATGCTGGAACGGGAACCGTCTTTGCTCCACCCTAAGTCCACATGGAGGTGGGCTGCAGCCTCCTCGGGTAGGAGCGGCCCTCACCGTCAAGGTCTTCTCCCTGAGCCAGTCGGGGTCTCTCTCGTCCTCGCTGTCCACCTCCATCTCCTGGGGCCGCAGTGGCATGCAGCTGTCGCTGTGGAAGTAGAGCCGGTTGTGGCCGCTGATGTAGGTGCGCTGCTGC
Source organism: Isichthys henryi (assembly GCA_026776945.1). Taxonomy (NCBI): domain Eukaryota; kingdom Metazoa; phylum Chordata; class Actinopteri; order Osteoglossiformes; family Mormyridae; genus Isichthys; species Isichthys henryi. The sequence goes on from JAODJX010000097.1 coordinate 9,099,982, forward strand.
TCCACCTCGCCCTCCTCGGACTCCAGGAACTCGGACAGGCTGGGCTTCGAGCGCTTGGGCCTGAAGCAGAGACCGGGTCAGCAGGGTCCTCTCAAGACGCATGAAGACCTCTAGCACTAGTGATCTACATGCAGTTCCATTGTTGAAATATATTGCAAAAACACAAAAACATGCACAAGTTTGTATATAGGACGCTGGCTAAAACGATTGCGATTTTAGCAAATTAAAGTACCGTTCGAATTTTCTGAGACAAAGCCTTACTTATGGCATGTACAGAAACAAAATATATAAATAACCATATACTGTAATATAATTAATATATAACTATCTATCAGTTGCCTGGAAAGCGCCACGCCACCAGGGGGCAGCAGGCTTACCTGCACACCAGCACGTGTGTCACGGCGGTCCTCTTCACGGGGCCGTTGCGGCTGAAGGCAAACCCCGGCTGGCTGTGGATATCCTGGGGGTTCCCCACGTAGGAGCCGTCGTAGCACTCGTTGACGGACACATCTATCCGAGCTCCTTTAGGGTGAGGCTGGGAAAGGTGTGCCAGTTAGCGTGGCCTTAGCAGCAAAAGCCCTCCGTCAGACTTTTAAGCACGTCCTCCTTCCAACACCAAGTATAGGCAAACTTTTCAGTTCAAACATCCTAAGTTCTAGTTGAAGAATACGCCTTTAAAGAACACACCAGCTTTGATCTGAGCCTGCCACACTATTTGGCCAATCACATCATGCCTTCATGCTCCTCCTTACTGTTTATAGGCCAAAAGCAACTAACCAATGACGAGATCAGTAACACTGGTGGCAGATGAAAGGTTAATGGACTGTATCCATCCATGGCCTGATGAAGGCTCACGCTGCTCTATCAGTCCAGGGATATGCAGCTGTACTAGAAACCCAAGTATGATTTCCATAAAACACAAAAGGAGAATACTGGCAGTGTAACACCCACAACTTTACAGAATACAAACCAAACTAAAAACAAACTCAGAAAATGTCTAATGCAACTTCTCTCCCCGATGACCTGAATCCATTTACACTCACTTTGATCTTGCTAACCAAGATCGTCCCTTGCACGTCAGTAGCATTTGACGATGCAGACTTCTCTGTCTCCGAGGGAGACTCAAGAAGAGCTTCAAAATAGATAAAAATACTCGCCGAGCAGTCAGTGTTTCAGAACACATTCTGAAAGCCCACAGCGACTGGCTCGCTGATGCTTTAACGGACATTATTAGTCTAAGTCCACAGTTGCCAGACATTTTAAATAAGCTGCAATCATTTCAATGCAAACGATTACAACACGGCCACATTCACCCTAAATTCCACGGTGGCCTTGAAACGTTGGCGATGGAAGACAGAAAAATCAATATCCTGTACAACTTTGATGCTCTTCCATTTGTGCAGCATGACTACAGGTCAACAGAAAATGCCATTCAATGTCTGTGGAGTACAGTTCAGCATTCTGAGCCTCTCCCTGAACATCATGGATTTCAGCTGGCACTTAGGAGGCGGCATCTGAGTAAGCATCTAACTGTGCCAAGCACACGGGGGTAATTTCACTTTCCCTTGAACTTTTAATAAGGCAGGAAAACCATTGATAGTGAAGCAGCGGTTCTGCTCAGGCGGGGCCCTCACCACGTAGCTGAAGATGAAGCGGCTGTGGGACAGCTTAAGGTGCTTGAGGAGGCTGTAGAGCCTGCGACAGTTCAGCGTGCACCAGGGGCAGTGCAGGTCGTCCCGGGCCTCTGTCTGCTGCCTGCTGTTGTTGTTGTACAGGAACTGAGAAGAGACATTCCAAAAAGTGCTTAAAAAGGAGCAGACAGACAGGAGGAGGAGGAAGGGGGGGAGGAGGGAGGAGAAAGAGCCATTCCAATGCAGGAAGATACCGGAACCACATGACAACTGCTGAAGAGAGCATGTCTGAGCACTTCGCAGTGACTACAGAAGAAACTCCAGTGTGGGTCTCCTCAGTTTGGCTCTATACAGTTAAGACCAACTTAGAGCATTAGGGGAGAAGAAAGGATGCTGTCATGAAGAGGAAGCAAACAAACAAACAAGCAAATAAATAATCACAACTCGTGGCAAACATTCACCTGATAAAACACACGCAGCTTCTGCCGGGGTTCAACCAGTATCTGTTCCCTTCTTGTCTGGATATTTGTGCTGATTGAATCTTTAACTGCTAGAAACATAGCAGGCAAACGTTAGAATAAGCATTTATTTTCTGGCACCCACTGCCACGGTAAGACCGCGCAATGCGGAGATCCTGGAGGGGCCAGACACGCTGTGTGGTCTTACCAAGTGGGGCTGGCTTTGGCCCACTGGGCCTGCTCTCTGTAGCGCCGGCGTCCGAGTTACGGGTGGCCAGGGGCTTGGCCACTGGCGCGGTCGACTTGCTGCTGATGTCCCCAGTCCAGCGCAGGGTAAACTGCAGCGTGGGTCCCTGAGAGAGGGTCTCGAAGGGAGGGAGCCGCTGTTGGGCAGGCGACTTAACATTAACATCCCGTTATGCCGAAAAGGGTATCTACAAATATTAATGTCCCAGACAGGGGTGTCTGAAGCCAATCACCACTGACAACATGGACCATCTGAACCCTTATCAGGATACAGTGCCAGTTAAAAAAGTACATGGAGCCCCTAGCAAGCTTTGCCCCCCACCCCCAACTGGCGCAAACCACCCCAAACAAAGAGAAACCGGCCAGCTATGTCAGGGCCTCCTGAGAGGATGGCAGCCACCCAGGGTGTCCGGTGGGTTAACCAGCACTATGAGGAGACACAGAAAAACCAAGAACTGAATGATGACTGATCTGTGAAGCCTATGACTACCATGTCACCCCAGGCTTGTGTAAGAAAAAGCACAATGCATCTGTTTTTTTGGAAACTGCTTTAACCGGAACACTAGACCTCTAAAGTATAGAAAAACCCTGAGGATTATTCCTGTTAACAGTACTTCTGTGATAAAGTGCTAATATGAACAATGGATTTTTACGTCAACATTTTCAGTGCTCGATTGCATATTTGCCCACAGTGATAAGTGAACACAATGCACCTCTCTATTACAGGGGCTGCACGAACCTTTCAGGTCTGACGCCTACTGGCATTGTAGGGCGGGAAGAAGCAAACCAGCACCAGTCTGGTCTGTGAGCTAGATAAGCAGCAAGCAATACTTTCTCCTGCGGACGTACCTTCCCGTCCAAAATGGTCTCCCAAGTAGCCCTTTTCTTGTTGACCGGACATTCGTCCACTTCCTGCATAGAGACTTCATACTCGCCATCTAGTAGCTGTAAGCGTCTGCAAATGCCAAGAGAGACCATCCTTAACATCTTAGGACTAAATCAGGGTTATTTAATAGGTGCTACTTTGTGTATCATCACTCCAGCCAATCAATGCACGCCCCCCCCCAATCCTAAATGAAAAACACACAATTTTCAGCCTTGATCTAATCATTAACTTCTTTAAAACTGAAGCAGATGACAAGGTTTTAACTGTCAACATATCAGACATGTAGATGTGCCCAACAGCTGGTCTGAAATGTGTTTACTGTATATTATTTCAGCTACAGATACCAAAATCACCCTTCCATTTTATTTTTCTTGGGGAAAAGGAAGATATTAATTTGTCATTAAGCTGACCGAAAACCTCGCACATCAATATGCACACAGCACCTGTTCTTGTCAAAGACTGTCATCTGTGCAATGAAGGTGGTCTCTCCATCACCCCTGAGAGCATTTCTCGTTTTTCTGTTTGGAAGTTCTCCTAGAACATCTGCAGGTAAACCAGAGTTATTTTCCACATGGATTTAAAACCAACCGGTGCTGCAGAATGGACACATCACTCCGGACTTGGCAGCACATTTAGTGTACAGCACAAAAAAATAAGTGAGCACAAAACTCACCAATATTCTCATTGGGTTCTCCGCCGAGGTGCCTTCGACCCGGCCGGGAAACCCTGAAGAGCAAGGAGTACGACTTGACCATGTGACTGTTGTTAGGCTCAAACTCGTTGCTGGAAACCAGGAGAGAGGGGAAGGTGGCAGGTTTGGCTTGACTGCAGTCCGGGTTCAAAGGCACCTGCTTTTTTCCCGTAGGCACTTGTTTAACCGGGCAACTGACATCCTAGGACCACAAAGAGAAACTGAGACTAGACCATCAGAAATCAGCAAAGTCGTACAACTCCTGGGTGTGTCACGTTCAACACTGGGAATGGACAAAAAAAAATTCATGGTCCAAAGACCATTACTGCCTTGTTTTCAAAAAGCAATGCAACTGACACAGGCAGTATGGGCAGGTGGATAAGAGGTGAAAAACAATAAATGCAGCAAGAATTCTGAATTGTTATGTCCCCCCATAAAAACACCAAAATGAGTGCTGTGTGAATCAGCCTAATCATGGAAAGTGACATGGAAAGTGACACTCCAGATTAGTAAATGAGCATGTCAGCAGTTGCTGAAGCACAGAGCCGTCACAAAATACAGCGCATAGGTGAATTCTGAAAAGGTGGACAATGCAGGTATAGGAGAGAGGAGGAGGAGATGACTGTCAGAAAGGTACACGTTCTCTTGACATCAACATATGTGACAGACAGACACAGAACTCGCCCATTTCTCACCTTCCTTTTCTTGTGGCAAACTTTGACAAGTAGAACCTCTAAAGACACTGAGTTTTGTTCATTCTCTGAGTTTACAGATGGCTTTTCTGTAAGAAGAGGGCACACATGAGTAATAAAAAAAGAACTCAATAATGGTAAAGTAAACCTTCTGTATGTACGACAAACTGAATATTCAAGAGAATAACCCAAGTGACTGAAGTGCAGCGTGAGAGATCGTCACAAAGACCTACCCATTTTATGAAAGAATCCTGTAAAAGTAAGCTGTAGATGTGAAGACAAGCTGTGGAGAGAATATATATTTATAAGAAACGAATCCCTGCCTTACAGAAACACGTCCACAACAATCAGCACTGAAAATGTCAGGATATGGTAGCTCCAGCAAGACACACTTTTACCTGTGTGACTCCTGTTCTCCCTTCATCTTCTCTACTTTAAGCAGCATCTCGTCTACTTTATACATCTTCCTGTAGAGAGGGGTAAACCTGGTAAACCACACAAGCACCCAAATGCACCTGAACACATGCCCATTACAGCAGACCTTGCATAACACGATATCTGCACATTTACAGTAAGTACAGCGAAGTCAGGCACACGCTGGTGAGTTAGAACAAGGCTGAGATGCCAAGACCACAGCTGTTCTGAGCAGATTCCACACTCTGCAATTACACCAGAGCCTTATTTAGCACTGAACTTTTTCGCCCCCACCACAAACCCAGCCTCTCCCCAAGCAGCTAATATAAAAAGCAATCTAAGGAACTAACTACATATGGTACATCCTGGGGACCCACTATTTCCACTGTAATAAATTTTACTGTGGATACTGCTGATGCAACAGAGCTGTATATGAATAGCAAATGGTGTTCAACTACCAGACAGAAAGAGGAGACAGCCCTGGGTAGCAATCCAGGCTACAATAGGGATCAGAATCCATGGGAACCCAGGGAGAGGCTGAGCACAGGTCTTACTGCAGCTCTGAGCTTTTTTACCGCAGCTCCTATTTCAAAGGACTGGGGCACAATGCCTAAAACCTGAGAGAAGCGCAGAGCTAATCTTTTCAACCATTAAATGCCCCTTTGAGAATACAGTGACTAACTAAACGTTTGACACGAGCGAAAATGCTGACCTTTAAATAAATGTGTTAGAGCAGAAGGAAATTAACAAGTAACACAGAAAATTAATACAAACGACAGAAACAAAAGGTACATCAAGTTATTTTATAGAAAACCGTCTACAGATTTTCCAGCAATGTCATCATAAATAATCAGCTTTAGCCGAGCTTAACCAGATGTCATTGGCATGTAGGGATGAGAATGAGTACTCAAATACATGAGTACCCAAAAGTGCTCATGGTACTCAAGTGTACCTGAGTACTCGATGGTGAATCTGGAGATATTGGAATATTTGCACACTGAAATTCAAATTCCCTTGAATACGATTCAAACGAGCATGCAGCTGAATACTGCATGTTGCGTACAGTGTGCGATACATTTTTAATAGCCAAATCATAATGCAGTTAAACTGAGGAAGGGCTGTATGTCCTTATTTTTCTGATTGGGTTAGAAATTTGGGGGGAGGTAGTATATTCCTAGACCAGCAGCACAACAGTTAAGGGAGTCACACACTCCAAAGAACACCTGGACAAAACGAGATTAAACATTTCAGTGAGAAATATCTGTCACAAGCTTAAAACACCAGCATATCATTCATTCTATGTCATGCCACAATCTTAGAGGGTGCAGAATGTTTTCAACGCACACGCACACATTCCACAGCTAACATTTAATAGTTGAGACATTTACTATTAACATAGTGATAAACAGAGGTGATTACCACTCACACGTCAAATTGCTAAAATAACAGTGATTCCATTTAAAATATGCAGCCAACTTAACCCCATTATCTAACCTCCAAACACTCTCTCTCTGCGATCCTGCCCCAACTCTGCCTCGACAGGCCCCTCCCCCCAAATGATATATATTTTTTGCCATGTCAGGTAATCAAACACACACAAAAAAAACGATAATTCACATCCCTAGTTGCAGGTAATCATTATTTGTGGATCGCCATTATTCCCATAGGCTGACTCCAAATCTCTACAGAACAGGCAAATCTGACATGTTTACACGCAGGCAAGCAGCCACATGACCAAATTACATCCAATGAACTCGCACACATATAAAGAGGAATGTCATTATTGCATTTTCCTCCGCCATTGAAAGCCATCCACTTGACAGAGCACAGGTGTCAAAAATTTCCTTCCGCAATGCAGGTCACTGACCATCCTTAAAACATTCTATACTAAATGTATAGTAGGGCTGTAAAAGTACATGAATTCGTCATGTACAGTTCAGTAGATCACTTTCAGTTCAGCACGCATAATGAAATTGCTTGATACAAGCGGAATCTAAATTCACAAGTAGATGTTCAACACAGAAAACAACATGCTATATTGTGCCTCTGCGTTGTGTTTAGTGCTAGAGAGCTCAAAGTCTTACTTAAAATCAGTAGCTTGGGAACATTTTTGGTTTCCCAATAAATTACACCAGCACTGGAGAGAGAGTATCTGATAAGACCAAGACTGTCTGTCTGGCTCTGTTATTCCCAACTGTTGTGTTGCTGGAAAGACATCCAACATGCTTATTTGAGACATCATCATCCGAATGTGTCTACGACTAGAGAATGGCATTTAAATCCCCATGGCATTTAAGGCCTTTTGCCAGTAAACTCCGACTGTGCTAAGAAAAAATAATCACCACTATGGGGGTGTTTATTACTATAGATATACCACCAGAGTCGGTAATAGAGAACACTGGACTCAGACAGGATTTAGTTCATTAAGACTGATGATATTGAAAGCTTACTTTTTATTTTATACATTTCTTTTTGTAATGTGCAAATGAGCATCTCTTAAGATTTGTCATTCAGTCGTGTCAAAAGACGCAACTGATCCTAACTGCGTTTGTGTCTGCAGTTTAAATTACTTCTAAACAAATTCTTTCTTCCTTGCAGTACTGGAATCGCTCCAAACCATTACCCCAAATCAGAGGTTTGTACCAAACTGTGAATTTTGTGTGCCCCTTGTAATTAGACAAGCACTTCCTTGGGTCTCTTAACCCATTAGGAGTCCTCCACTTTGACAATGAACAGCCAAAGTTTTTTCCCCCCATTAATTTTTATTATAAATACAGTGCGGAATCAGACAGATTTATATCATATGTACAAGGAAAATGCTTTAGCGTGTTTATTACAGAGGTGAATGGTAACAAGTATCCCAAGAAACAGACAAGACATTAAGCAGAATAAGAACATACAGGTATTATATAATGATGCAGTGCATACAGAAGTAAGTGGAAGGATAGAAACCAGCATGTACATACACAACACACAGTCACTGTAAAAAATACATCCACAAGCACTGCCGTTATTTTTAAAATATTTAACCCATCTTACCTTTTGGCATTTGATCTGGGGTTTCTAAGGGGCATATATGTGAGGCTTCTGTGCAAGAATATCGGCTGAAAAAAAGAAGTTTTTCACCAAGTTACTTCATGATACAGCACTATGAGAGATCACCTAAACCACAGCCAATGCTCTTGTCAATTGCTCTCCAAAAATCAGTAATGTCAGATTATTACGTTATACCGACAGACATAACAGATGTCAGCAACTGCTGTGCCTTGATTTGTAGACACTACTTACTGCAATCAGGTTTCTCGTGCGAAGGAATCTGTAGATTTGGGTTGGTTCTGACAACAGAAAGTTGGAAAGGCAAAACACTGAGTGACTTTTGCTACTCAAATCTCCTATTATTAATGCAAGTACAACTCAATGCAGTATTGCTTTAGATATGGCTTCCCTCCCCCCAAAGATGCAACAAATACAAGAGGCAAAAACTTTACTTCGGCAACACTAATGGCAGATGCTGTAGTCTTTTACATTTTCTTTGTATTTGAAGACAGGAAATGGTTCACCGGCAACTCTCAGCTAGTGAAGCAAGTGATCAAAAGACACCTGCGTTCTACAATAACAAAAATGAATCCATAGCGAAACGTCGGTATTACAGTGTTTTTCCCCCCATTGCAACGGCAACAAATAAGTAACCGAACGTGCTGCGGACATGTTAGTACATCTTTATTGCAGGGGTGCTGTCTAACGTGCACGTGACACAGAAGCTGCATGCGAGCGGACATGTGCACCCAAAATAATTACAGCCACATATAATAAATCTGTTTGATACGGTTAAAATAACAACAGTCACTTTCGCCGATACAAGGTGCAAAAGTCGTCGGCAACGTCCACCAACTTCATTTCTAACGCTCACACTTCCAGCATTCACAAAACGCAAGTAAACCGACTGCTTCATCGTCACTGCTTCATACTGTTGGATCCCACCCACCGATTTTTAGGACCATTTTAACATTTGTCTCTAATCCTCGTTAATTGTCAATTTCTATTTCGTATATTTGGTTCGTTCCAAACAGTAAATCGACTGGTCGCAGGAGATAACTTAGTTTCTTATAATGCAAAGGCAAAACGGAAGTTTTAATTCAGCATTGCTGAAGGCCAACATGAACATAATAAGGACTGTGATCTATTCAATTAGTGAGGGCAACATGTACACTTTGCACACAAACACCATATCCTGAGGATCATGGACGTCTACGGAAGCTAAGTGAAAGCAACCACATAACTGGTATCATTAACAAAGTAGAAAACTGGCTTAGATACCTCACATCGATTAACTAAACCAGTTACTAAAGTTGATACATTTTTTCACAGTTTTTCGGTCCCTTTCCACAGTGTTGAGCCAGCGAAGTCGATCAGCCGTTGCGCTGAGAGATGGCCACGGCGCTCCTTACATACTCACTTTCGAAGGCCTGTAGGAACAGCTCGTGGTCGGCTTGGATCTCTTCCATCTTCGGCTTCTTCACCGAGGCCATCGCAACTACTGGGGACGGGCACACAATGACGACGACGCCGCCTTTACAAACGGTACCGCGACCCTTGACAGGAGCCGAACCCGAAAGCGAACCGTGTCCCTGAGCGAGCAATGCGACAACCCCACGGCGAAATCGTACCGGGAGAACGTCCTTTTGCGAAACGAAGGTCGCTGTGAGCTTCCTTTCAAAAGCCACACATTGATTTCTTTTAATAATTTAGACAACTCAACGAGAGAAGTTGTGCGACTAATTAGCTACCCGTAAACATCCGTGTAAACAAACGAAAAAAAAAAATCTAACGAATATGGTACATGTATCAAACAGTCCGACCAAGCCTTCGCATCGCCCGGCGTGAAATAAATTAAAGAATAAATTATAAAGATGACAGTAACACGGATCTTTCCTTTTCCCTAGCAAACTGCCAGCCCACGATCCGGCTAACTGACGAAGTGCTGCCAGTGAAGAATCAGAGGCGGCTTTGCTGCTCGCTATAGTTATTTATACAAATATGTGAGATTCAAACGCTGTCAATAAGGATTCTCCCAATTCCTCTATACCTGAAATGTAAGCCTTTGTTAGGATTTTCTTGATTTTTTTAGAATATGTAAGTACATATATATATATATATATATATATATATATATATAATACGGGGATATTTACAAATACACAAGACCCGGCAAACGCCTTCCCCACGCACTGCTACTTCTGTTTGACTACTCTCACTAGTGTACGCCGCCTGCAGCGCTACCAGCCCCGCTGGCCGCCCCGCCCGCCTCCGCCTCTACTTTTGGACAAATCGACGGGAGCTCCGGCGCTTCGGGCGCCATGATTGGCCGATGCGAGCGACGCGCAACTCTGACGTCAGACCCAAGTTAGGTAGAGATGACAAATTGTCACGCGCGCCCCATTGCAGTTCAAACGATTTTGCGGGAAAAGATATTGCGGCTTGACTGTAGTGTGGAGGGGTAGCGTTTGTACTATGAGGGTTTGGAAATAATGGAGATTTTATGCATTCGTCTTTTTGATAATTAAATAAAATTAAATTAGCCGAATCACAGAACAAATTTGAATTGTATTTAGTAATCGAACGAATTTTTGAGTGTCTGTTTTGTAAATTGACGGAATGCAGGTCCCGACAGGGGGTGATTTCCCTCTAGGGAAGACATTCACCGACGAACTCAAAATATAGAATAAACGACATTCTTCCTAATAACCCAATAATGCAATTACTAATATTTCCTGTAACGCATTACATTTGCAAAGATTCAAGAATTATGGTGAATAGGGTTAATATAAATAATTGAAGATATTAAAAATGTAATAGTAAAAACTAAGCCTTGTGGGAGTCCTCTCAAGTTAAATATGGTCAGAATGTGGCTCTGGCAGCTTAACCAAAATAAAATACAAGAATAATGATATATCACAAAAAACTAGAAGAACACCTACTTAGAGAAACGCAACCTTAGAACACTTACACAGAACGTGACCTCAGTGTTTCTAGAATTGTAAACGCAAGTCTCATGCTATAAAACAAATATACATTTATTATAATATAATAAATTATACAATATTATTACTGCTATAATACGGAATAATTCTGGATGGTTTCCACATCTTTCTATTCTATAATTTAAAATATCTTGAATATAGCGGGTATGATACAATTCAGGCGGTACATATAAAGTTAAGCCCCGTTTTCAGAACGGAATTATTACCTTGAGCACCGGAAGTTTGAGCCATCATAACTTCCCATACATGTGTTCCGAGTAGTACTGCAGGCATCTGTAGTAGGTTCGTTGATTTTGAAATAAAATATTGATATCGTATGCAATATTTGTTTGTAACCTATTACAGATATATAGTAAAACATGGCTGATATAGTTCAGCTTCGGATAGAGGACTGGATACCTGGACTGGAACAACTTGAAAGAGTAGGGTTATTCACTAAAAAAGAAGTGAGGTAAGTCCGAATTTGCTTCTAGATTATTATAAACATTGTTACAATTAATTTAGTAAAATGCCGTTTCGTAGCGTAATGCTTTTTTTGTCAGAGCAAGCATTCGTTGTATATTATTTCACGCTTCTTAACTTTCCTGATGCGTCTACACGATACGTGCCTATGTGTCCTCCGGTAGCAGGGTGCAGATATATTTTACGTAAATATGATGTTAATGTGCTCAAAATGCAGGTCAATGATTAAAAAGTCAACTGCTTTGGAATACAAGCTGTACAGATCTGTACTGAGCAAAGAAGACTTCATCAGTTATATCCAGGTGGGTAACCGCGTATTCGGAGTTTACTTTAATGGCCAGGTACACCTGCATGCACAGAACTACGAATGTGTTTGGCGATATTTTTGTGTACATTCACTGACAACATAGAATATAATTTAAGATAGTTATGCACTATAATGTACCGTATGTATATTAAAAAGTAATATAGTTAGAAATGAAACAGATATAGATTTGTCTTCGTTGATTTTATTGTGCGGTGCTTTGTTTGACACCTACTGTGTAAATAAAAATGACTTTGCTTGATTTGCGTATGGAATGTTGAGTGAACAGCCATTCAGAGAATGAAACAATTTTATTAAAATTATAGGTCAGTATTTTACAAATAGCGCATCTTGCTCTTTATTCAGCAAAGCGTAACATCAATCACTTGTTCTGTTTAGTACGAGATCAACGTCTTGGAGTTAATAAAGAAAAGAAGAGTGGTAAGTCAATTTATTTTAATTTGAGACCTAGAGTTTTGCGATACTCAAACGGTTCCTCACCATTTTTTTCTGAGAGTAGTGCTGCATTCAGCAATAAGCCCAGATGAAGTTCGCAATGCGTAAAATGTGTAGTTAATGTGTAGCTTTTACTTAATGTATTTGATACAGCTTTGAGGGCTGGGATGTGGCTTTATGTACAAAAGATTTGGAATCTCCCATAGGCTGGGGACTCTTAGGGTTGGATATTTATGATTCGATACAAACTGTTAATGAGAGATGTAAGCTGTCTATCTGGGGAAGCCTTGTTCACATGTCTGTTACACACGCTATTCCTACAGTTTGATATGAAGTGCATGTAAAGAAAAGGGAATAATGCTCCAAAATCCGCAGCTGGGATAGAATCGTTTAGCTTGAACAGACAGTCGCTTATGATTATACAGCTGTTTTGGAATATTTTGTCAGAAAGGGTCATCTTTTATTTTGTACCTGCATCCCATCAGCAGTCATGTGTCTGTACGTTTATCCCAGAAGTGGAAGTTCAGAGGTTCAGGTCTAAAAAGTACAAATCCAGACCAAGGTTTTGTTTCAACCAACCGAGTGCTATGTGAGTGTGACTCTTTATACTCACCTGGTTAGTTGAAACAAATTCTTGGTCTGGATTTGTACTTTCTGGACCTGAACTTTCCACTTCTGGTTTATGTCCATGTCAGTTTATCTGGCACGTGGTCACTCTTTGTCGTGCTTCTTTCACAACTCAACATTGGTGCCTGTACCTCGTTTCAGGGCCATGAGTGTCAGCTGTTGAATGCATGGATTACTTTTCTGATTATATGTCTCATGTTGTGGAAACTCAGCGCATAGGTTACAGGTTTAAAAGGGAGGATATCGAGTACCCCATCATTGAGAGGATAAACAGTGTCTTCAGACGGGCAACCGTGAAATGGAAGGTGAGGAGAGAAGTTTTTTAAAACCGATGGTATTTTACGAATGAATTGGCTCTAATGGCATATTTAGTCAGGTAAGTCGGCCTTTTTGCATGTTTAGCTAACACTCGACTCCTAGAAGACGGTCGGGGCTCAGGGATGCTCCTAGTGCCTCGCGCTCCAACCTAGCAAATGTGTTTTGCTCCTTTCACAGGAGGATGTGCAGCTTTGGTTTTCACATGTTGCATTCTGTAAGAAGTGGGTAAGTTATTCTGTATGTTTCACTGTTACTGCTTCCTCTGATAAGTGTTGCTTCCCTAATTAAAATGACCAACATGTTTGTGTTTTTTTTTTTTTTTTTAAAAACTAGAACACAAAGGCTCAGCTCAGCAGAGTGTTCGCCTCTATGTTGGCTATTCACCCGGACAAGCCAGGTAACACACATCCTGTCACTTAATGAGTGGAAACCCCCCCCACACAAAAAAAAGGAAAAATCACTGCAGTCTTGTCAGTGGACTTGCAGCTATGAGGACAAAACAAATAAAGGCACCTACTAAAGAAATGATTAATGGCATTCTTAGTGAAAACTAGCATTAGCGAAATGATTTATTGGATTAAAATGTTAGAGTACAGCTGCACAGACAATGTATCTGTTTTCATGATCACCAACTATTTATCACCATCTTTATATATCTATTTCCTTATTTATTTTGATTTAGTTTTACATAGATGTGTTTTATGTAGCATTGTGTGTTTCTCCCACACGTACCCAAAGCCTTATGGATCATGGCCGCCAAATGTGAGATGGAGGACAGGAACTCCTCAGAGACTGCCAGGAACCTTTTCCTGCGGGCCTTGCGATTCCACCCTGAGAACAAGAAAATCTACCAGGAGGTCGGTAATGGATGAGGTCCCCCAGGCTACCCTTGCCCTGCTCTCATGGACCGTTCTATAAAAGCATTTTGCTGGTATTTTGTGAATTGAGCAGAAGGTCAGAAACTGAACCACAAAGCAGCATGTCATGCTCTATGAATTTCTCTGGTCATTTCAACGGATTTGGTCTATTATTTAACTTATTGCCCATTTTTTAAAAATACAGTACTTCCGTATGGAGCTGATGCATGCAGAGAAGTTGAGGAAACAGCAGAAGGAGTTGGAGAACGCCAAGATGGACCTGGTGGGTTATGTTCTTGTGCTCTGAAGAACTAGTTTCTGGCAACGATGAGTCATCTTACTTTGTCATTTAACATAGTCGAAACTATTGAGGAATTGGACATGTTACTTGTGCTGTTTCCCAATCCAGCCCTTGGGGATTGTGAATGGGGGCGGGCAGCATTATGAGGTAGCCTTACTGGACTGTCTGTGTCGGCCAGGGGGAGTACGAGTTCTCAGAAGAAATCCTGAGCGGGAAGTTGGCTGAGGTCGTGTGCAGAGACGCCACTGCTAAGATTAAAGGTACGATCTACCGCACCGTGGCCTGCTTCCCCTCATCAGACACAGCCCGGGTTAATGCGTCTGCCCGGCTCGCTGTCGCCAGGTGCCGAGTTTCTGCTGTCCCTGCTGAGAATCGCGGCCCTGTTCGACTTCACCCAGGAGCTGCAGGACGCCATCATCAGAGAGTAAGTCCTGCCATGCTCACGACATTCAATCAAGAGCCTTCAAAATGCCCCGGTGGTCGTTGACCGGAACCGCGTTCAGTCTGCAGGAGAAGTTTGCGGACGACTGCGTCACCTGGGACTACATGGCCAAGCGGGAACTGGAGACCGGACTGGGGGCAGGGGCGGAGACAGAGCTGAGAAGTGCCAGTGGCAAGGCGACAGACGTGGCCAGGAGAGAGGAGAGGTGCTGCCAGGTCTACGAGGAGGGCTTGAAGAACCTCAACACAGGTGAGGTGATTTTACAAGCTTTCATGTTCAGACAGTGTAGTCAGGGGGTGCAGCCACTTTACCTCCTGCTGCTCACTAATCTTCCTCGTGTTCCCCTGTCACACAGAGGCCATGTGGGTCTGTTACATCACTTTCTGTTTGGACCGGTTCAGGAGGAAGACCAATGTCTCCATGCTGAAGGAAAAGGTACCTGATCTTTCCTCCTAACGTCAGCCTTGCTGTGAGGTGGAGGAATAGTGGGGGTTAAGGTTTAATTCTGAGTTCTGAGGCAGAAGTGCAGCTACAGGAAATGGGACCAAGACATCTGATTGGTTGGTCCCAACTCCTGTACAGAACATTTTTTCGTAAGTGAAACTCCCATGAGCGGTAAAAGCAGGGGGGTTTAGCGCCAGTGCAGAGGGGCTTTATCTGGTTGTGTCTGTGTCCCTCAGAGGCAGGGACGGCTGCTGGCAGTCCTTCAGAGAGCCCACGATGCCTCAGTGCTCTCCGAAGACCTCCACAGGACGTGGGTAAGAGGCGAGAAGAGGAGGGCCACCAAAACCCAGATTGCTCGGGTTGACCGGGCCCCGTTTAGAGCACCGAGTGCTTTGGAGAGTAGATGTATGTGGTAGGGACCTGTGGACAGATGCTTTCTATTATTAGCATGAAGAGTTACTCCAGCAAAATGATATTCTGCTCCGGTTTGCAGAAAGCTGCTGCACTTTGGTGTCTGTCCATGGCAGGATGTATGAAGCACGATTTAGAATGGGTGCTGTGCCCAAAAGCAGGCTCCCTTTCCCGAGCTTCAAAGGACCAAAGCAGGGGTGACGTGAGCCGTCGATGTGTCTCCCCCGTGTCCAGCTCCAGGTCCTGCTGTCGGTTGGGGACGCCGACGCCGCCGCCCGGGTTGCCGTGGCAGCCACACAGCGCTTCAGCCAATCAGTGGAGGCCTGGAGCTCCAGCCTGCAGGCGCTGGTACAGCTGGGGCGTGCTGAGACAGGCGAGCTATTCCAGGAAGCCCTGAAACGCGTGACCCCCAAGGTAAAGCTCCTCGGCAGCGCTGTAACTGGGGCAACTCTCTGAGATAATTCCTTTTGTTCTGTGGCAGGCCTGCCCTCATTTCAATGGATTTATATATGTGCTGAATGTTCCCTGTCTGAATTAAAGGACGAGCTGGTTTGATGGTTTTTATGTTGTTCACACTGTCAGTGGCATCAAATCCTTGGCGGGTTTAACCGTGTTCCCCGGTCAAACGCCCCTGATGTATCGACACAGTCGCTCAGCTGTGTGTAAGAGACTGCAGGACTCAATGCTGACACATAGAGATTCCTGAGTCCTCATGCTGATTGGCTGCCCCGTCGCTGGCCTGTTTGGCCATTCGTGCACGCTGTCATTCCGTCACCCAAGGGCACGACTGCTGGGGGGCAGGGATGCTTCCACGTCTCATCTGCTTCACGCTCTGATTTCCCAGGAGAGTCTGCCACTGTGGCTGCTCCGGGTGGAGTGGAGCACAGCAACCCAGAGCCCCGAGGAAACGGAAGCTGTGTTCCAGGTACGGCTGTGTGAGGCGTGCCTGTGCTGAGCTGCATCACCACAGTGATTCTTAGCATGTGCTCGGCTTAAACAAAGGCAATACTAACCCTACTTTTATATACCAACTCTGAAGAGACACCCTAACCCTATACAGATATAAGGCCATTTACAATTTTCTGGTATATGACATACTTTACTTTTTGATAAGACCTCGGGGTTGACAGTAAAAGCTGTTCCCCCCCTTACAGAAAGGTCTGGCATCCAGAGTCCCCGCTATTTCCATGGAAATGAAGCAGAAGTACCTCGACTGGTCTTACAGAACGGGTGGATACAAGAAAGCCAGGAAGACCTTCAAAAGGTGGTCCCCGTTGGCCGGGGCGCGGCGCCCCGGGGGGGGGGGGGGGGGGGGGGGGGGGGGGGGGGGGGGGGGGGGGGGGGGGGGGGG
>JAODJX010000097.1:9143618-9156975 GCA_026776945.1 Isichthys henryi
GCCTTTCTGCCCCAGCAGCTCTGTCCTAAACTCACCGATACACATAAAACCTCAGAGATGATAACAAAACATATAACATGTGTTTAGAATACAGCGACAAACACTTCAGTATAAAACTGTTAAAAAGTAAATCACAGCTACTTGTTACTACAGTTATGATTAAATGTCGACATGATCCGATTTCTGCTTATTACAAATGTCTTTTAAAAATTCAAGAAAAATTCAATCCTTTATAATAGAGGCTAAAACCAATGTTATGGTCATTCAGCTGAGTTATGGTCACACAATGGATCTTAAAATTCTGTAATTATTCATTAAGGTCACTTAAAATGACTCTTCAGTAAGATCAAACATTTCCACCCGAAGAAGCCTTCATTTACGCCCTATGAAGAGGGAGATATAAAGCCCTCCATGATAAAATTTTGCCAAACGTATTAATAAACAATACAGTCCTATGAACAAATTAAATTTGGTTACCCCAGTTGAGCAGTGCATATTTCTGACTAAATAGCTTTAAGTTCTGAAGTGTTGACTGGTGCCACATTTCTCATTTTCATTGATATAGTTATAACTAGCAACAACAAAAATAAAACAAATGTTTTTATTAGTTGTACTTTGTTCTGTCAACATGCAGATAATTTAAATAAAGGCCTCATTTTCACTCTAATTTGTGACTCTGTATATCAAATATTTTCACTGCACCTTGTAATTTTTAATAGATGCGGTTTCTCAGTTACAGCCTTCTACAGCTAAGCAGTCCTTCTTTAGCGTTTTGGAAGGGACACCACCACACACTGCAGCCCTGCAGGGTCAGGACCTGCACATCTCACCATCCTGAGCTCCTTACCGAGTGGTCGCAGTTCAGCTCTTCCATGAGGTCCTTGGAACGTCCTCCTCGATGTGAACCAGCGCAAACAGGTCACTGCTGAGCCCCGACCCGGTCAAGAACCAGTAAGTTCAAGTGAATAATAAGGTTGTTTTCAGATGTTTTCTGCATTGTCTTGTGTGTGTTCTGTGTGAAGCGACTGGTTAGTCAGATTAGTGTAAAATAACATGAGGGCTCGGAAGAAATGCCTTCAAAGACTTCCTGCTTATCGTGAACATAAGGTATACTAGCTAAGCTGGGTCCCATTATACCTGTTACAGTTATTTACTCAGCAGACACTATTGTCCAAAGTGAGGTACAACTGAGGCAAATGTCAAATTACAAGCATACAGCTGCCAAAGACTCAACTAGTGACGTGCACAGACTTTACAAGGGGCAGGTGCTCGAACGGGGGGTGTGGTCGACCCAAACTGTTTGCTGCCTGGGGGGAGGAGACGGATGGGCAGTGCACCCTTCACAATCCGAATAGATCTCCCAAGGTGAATTTTCGTGATCGGGGCAGGGGGGCCGCCTCGGGAGACTTCGTGTGATCGATGGATATTGGAAAAAGGGCACTTGGAACACCAAAAGGGGGGGGGGGCACATTCATTCATTAAAACAAAAGGGGCAGGTGCTCAGGCAGCCCCAGCCACCTCCCTACACATGCCTGGACTCAACTAGGCATAACTGCATCTAGACTGAGCTTTCAATGAATGTTCAAGTACATGTAGTATACAGCAAGTGCTACTCAATACTTTCCTAACAAAGTAAGGTTAGGCGCCTAATAAGACAAACATTCAAATCAGCAGGGAAAGTGCAGTGCAAAGAGCATTCAGGGAACATAAGGCTAGCAGAGCTGTTCCCAGAACAGACAGGTCTTAAGGCCTTTCTTGAGTCTCCTGTATTGTAATTTTCACCCAACTTCAGTTTATTTAAGATATATTATTTGTATTACATATTCTGGGACAAAACTTTTACAATCAATCAATCAATTAATTACAGTAAATACAGCAACGAAGAAGCAATTTTACTCTTACTCTGTCCTAAACTCACCGATACACGCAAAACCTCAAAACGAGGTAATCACAAAACATACGGATAGTCAAAATACAGTGGCAAACATTTCAGTACAAAATAGTTCCTTATCTCTATTAAAAAAGTTAATTACAGCTACTTGTTACTAAAGTTACAATTAAACGATGACATGGCTCAATTTCTGCTTATTACAAATGTCTTTTAAAAACAAGCAAGCATCTGCAAAAGCTTTATAACAGGCTAAACCAATGCCATGGTCATTCCATTCAGTTATGGTCACACAATGGATCTTAAAATTATGTAATTATTAAGGTCACTTAAAACTGCTTTTCAGTGAGATCAAAAAGGTGGATATAACATCATGTAACTACACCCTATACCCTTCCAGGATACAATTTACAGTCAAACTTATTGATAAATATTACAGTCCTATGAACGAAATAAGTTTTGTTACCTTAGTTGAATAATGTAGATTTCTAACTAAAAAGTTCTTTGGCCAGTGTTAGAGTTTCCATGGGTTGTGAACAGCTGACGCATCTTGGCATGAGTCAAAGTTCATATACCCTGATTTTGTCAAGTGGAAAAACCCAGATGTGCCATAGTGTCTTGCTTGGGATTCTGTTGCCATGGAGATCACCTGGACAATGCTTCTGGGATCCCAGTGAGCCCAATCAGCTTTTTGTCAGCCGAGCAACAGTTTGGAAGGACATTTTGGGAGCTGGATCTGGCACTAGATCAAAGTTGGTCTGAGTTGTTGACGTTGTAGTTTAATGATCTCATTTAGTAAGCATCCAGTTGACTGAATAATCAGTAAAGTGCATTAAAAATAGATAAATGGATAAATCATTTGCTAAATTGTGTGTTAAACGCTAATACACATGGCTTCATGTACCTTAGACACCTAAGCAGATCCTCTGTTGACTTCATTAAAGTCTTCATCTCCATCTTTGAAGATCTGGTCAGTAGCACCAACATTTTCACAGTCCAAACTTTTCCTTGACCTTTTTAGCTCATGCGTCATAATGTACACTTTTAAATGCAAAGGAGTTTCACCATTTTGTTTGCCTGTTCAATCTTGAAACATTAACAGCGCAAAGCAGCTTAATGCAGTAGATGTAGCGCACACACAATGAGGGGTGCTGTGATTAGTATCTCTTCCGCATGTGAGGCACAGAGCTGGCTTTCCAGTCACGTGGGCCACAGCTCTGGGGTCCTGCTGCTCCTGGTACCCAGGCATCACTGCCAGTGGTGGACGTCAATGTTTCCTCAAGAAAATGTAGGTGACTAGTATGACCAGGCCAGCACTCAGGGCCCCAATAACACACTGATGGATGGTGATGACATTCTCCAATGCGTGAATGCGCTCTTCCATGGCGCTGGTGTGCAGGTAGTCGTAGATAGAGGCACCGATGCTCCACACAGCCCAGACAGCATCAACCACAGCCTTCATGGTGGGAGAGACCATCGAGGGGGGCAGCTTACCGTGGAACACAGCTGCATTAGATACACAGCAGCACCACTCAACTCTCCTCTTCCTAGAAACAGAGGCACATGTGGCTTGGGAATTCAGGAGATGGTGGCTTTTTCAAGGAGCTTGATCACACAGGTGAAATGGAAGACAGGGATGCCCTTATTTGTACTTAGGAAGGCTCCTACCACACTAAAGCTTACTTTAGTCAGTCACGCCCATAACCCAGATACGTAACCCCTGGATCACTGATTTAGTTCAGACTGCTTCACACTGAACACCTGTGACATCCCAAAGCAGTCATCTTGCCATTTACAGGGTGCACACTTAATACGGTATTAGCGCATGTTGAACGGTGCAGCTCGGAGAATGGACATGCTGAACAAAGCTTTACCAGCTGACAGCCGGGATTCGGCTTCGGCGTCAACTTGCTCTGAATTGCGCCGCAAAACACTGGCGTCGCTTCATATACATGTACTGGCCTGAAAATATTGTTTGAACAGTGGCAGCCATTCACCATGGAGAACAACGGAAGTCACTCTCTCAACGGATTACACTGACACACGCAATTATAGTTATTGACATAATCGAGAACGGATGTTCAGACATAGCGGGCCATGCCTTTCATTGGGATTAACCCAAATCTGATAAACGTCAGTCACCATGTTCCCATAACGCGTCTTGATTTTTTTACGTTTCACGCATGAATACAAATACATTGAATGCGTCTAAAATTCACCTGACCCACTTTGCATCGCGCACTGGTAGCTTATAGCAAGTTGCCATACGGATTTGTGCTCAGCCGCTACACACAAACAGACGCACAAAATGGTCATTAGGCGGCTACCTCACTAGCAACAGTGTGACTAACTGACTGTGACGGAGGAGGACCGACCACTGACCATGCTCACCTCAGCGCACAAACAGTAGGACGCCGGACAAACCCGCCCGCATATTCTTACTTGTTTGATTTACGCAAAGAGTATTACCAGCTGCCGGCTCCGTCCGGGCGTTTCGCGTGTCACTGTCACGTGGCCACGTGGCTGACGTCAGCACGTAAAGTAGGGCGCGCCACCGATTCGAAATCAGCGTTTCCCTCACGCGCTTTGCTTTGTTGTGTTTTAACAAAGCGAGGTGACTGGACGCTCCTATTACTTTATACGTATAATACCTTTTCACTGAGCTTGTCCAGATAGATTTTCACGATTTTGATTGGCTCTAATTTTTTTTGCAAGCCTTTAAAAATACTTTTAGAAAGCTTTTCCACGTGTTAGTTTTAACTCATCGTCGCCGTCATCCAAGTGGATGAAATTATGATTTACAATGACACGCTGCCTGCGAAAACTAAATTGCCAGATTTTTTTCCACTACAGTGTCGCCATATTTCAGTATATATATCAAAATCTAATACGTAGTGAGCTAGTGAAATACCAACAATACGCAGAAAGACGTTAACACAGATTTGAGTAAACAAATGAAATACCAATGGCATCATTCAAACAAATTAAAAAATACGAAAATCTTAGGCGTAAATACAAATCAATTAAAGGAAATACAAACACGCGAAATTCAGTTCTGCAGATGTCCCGTCCTTTTATCTAAGCAAATATCAGCTTAAATGGTGTTTTTGCTTATGGACACGCTAACCCAGTATTGGATGAGTGGTCATGGTAAATCCCGCATCCCTGTGCTGTTTAAGATGGAAGATGCATAGATGAATAATTCCGAAATATTCATTCATGAATGGGTTTCATTTATGGCGCTTTATAGGGTTTTACACAATTCAAGGCTTCATAAGTTGAAATGTGAATCTTTATACCTACTTAAACTCCATAATCAAAACATAGATATGATCAGTGATGATATTTGCTTTGGCTTAAAACGTACTTTTTAGAGTAATCCCGTTTTTATTCAATTGTTCTAATCTCTGGTTAAGCAAATGAAAATACTTCTATTTTTTTACTGTTTTATCATCAGACAACTTCATCGTTATCTTCTACAATTTTCCTACTTTTTCAGCTTGTGTACTTCCTTGTTTTCACCACTAGGAGACACTTCTTAACAATTGTGCACAAATAAACGCTGAATTAGCTAAATAGTCCTAGACATTTTACCACAAGCCGCAAAACTAGTATAATTCATTATATACACACATTACATAATCTCGTATCACGAGGGTTTGTGGGTTCGAATCCCATATCACACCTGCTTTGACTGTGTGGTGCTTACATATTCTTCCTGTTTCTCTCGCGCAGAATTGCCCATAGTGTAGACCATGGGTTCGCATCCCGTTCAGGTTATACCCATGCTTTGTCGCCGTGCTTATTGGGATAGGCTCCAACAACCGTGACTAAGATAAACATAGAAAATTGGTAAAGTGGACAGTCTTACTTCTTGAACACACGTAAGGCAAATAAGAAACTTGGAGCACCCGTAATTTGAGGATTACCCGTTTAACGTACTGTTGAAGGAGGGTACATGTGGATAGTTTAGCAAGGTACTGAATTAGTCTTGTAAACGACTGACCCGTTTAAATTGGCAACAGTGTCAGGTATTCAAACAAATGTACCAATCAAATAATCACTTTCTGTAACCATTTGTATATTCAAAGCAAGTTTTTATTTCTTCCAATAATGTGACATTCTCCTTGTTGTCGAAAACGACAAAATCCTTTATCCATGTTATCCATTTTTCGGTGGCAGGAAATGCATGTGCCGAGAAACTTTAATAATTATGTTTTGTTTCTATATCAACTACGAAGAAATAAACAAAAGACTGTAGCGCCTCAGTTTTCCTTTTGGTGGCAATAGCAATCTAATAATCATCCAGACTCGCCGAAAAACCTTACTGGCGTGCATAAAATAGCTTGATACCTTGAAGAATTCCATTTTAGGGAGGTCCCGAGATTTGCTCGAGCGTCCTGAAAAGAGAGAGCAACCACTCATATCGCCGTTGTCCCTCAATGAGGAGCAGTCAGTGTAAGCGAGTCTGTCTGCCGGACCATGGGTGTCTTAGGACCGTCCACTAACGCACGAGGTCGCCCTGCCTAAAAAGCTATCGAGACTTTAGGGATACGCGTATAGATTTTTACAGAAGACATTGTCATGGGTGAAGCGTATTAAAAAAGGAAGGAAGAAAGAAAGCAATTTATCCTCGAGGATCATCATATGATTTTCGGGTTGGCTGAAGATCACATCTGGTCACAACGGAGTCACTGGTCAAGAACAACTTCACATTTCACAGCCGTCGTGGTACTTTGTGGTGTCATCATCTGTGATTTGTCTCATGTTGGGACGACGACCATGTAATGCTTCGAAAACACCAGTCTTCAGACCAAGCACATAGGATATATTGGAAGGTAAAATAATTCGTCATCTCAGTTATGCATGTACTCACCAAATGACATATGAGGTCCTACATGTAACATAAACCTTGTTACAGCGCACCCAGCAGGTTAACTTTTAAAGACGCAGGAATTTCTAAAATTAATTTGTGCTCGTGCTTCTATTTTTACTCTTTTATACTTCGGAACTATGAAAAAAAAAGCCTCATAACGACATATTCAAAACAAACGTGGTGCCATTTAATCACTGACCCCATATCATTATTCGGTAGGAACGTATTTAATATGAGTCATAGATACTAGCTTGTCCTGTTTTGTGTGCCCGAGGCTGGGTCTTTGCGGGCAAGGTGAGCGATCTGTTCTTTCAACTGGCCTACAAAGTCCCAGTTTTTGGCTCACGTCACCGCGGATGAGGATTCTTTTACGCTGGCACAAGTAACATTTAAATGTCACGTTGTTTTAACATTAGAGGTGTAGATACTCGTGTTTTTGCCCTCGCTATCGGGTAGGTGGGTCAGGATCCACATTAGTGGGATGCAAGGATCTATACACGATCACGCCACCCGCAGAGACGCACATGTTTGCAAATGAATTGAAATTTAATAACAATTACACACCCGGGGGGTTATAACCCTCGGGCGCGTGCACTGTAAGATCCTTCCTACACTTCCAAATGGTGATCGTTTGCCGTCCAGGTTTCAGCATGCTGGTATGATGATACGCGGAGAAATAGATTTAAAAACAAGTTTTCAGCAATGTTTGAAAAACGAGAGATTGGCGAAGTCATGAAAAGTAAAACACTTGTAATAGGTTAAATTACTTGTAGCTCCTATAGTCAAAATGTTTAAAGATGTTGGAAGTTTGCCGTAAAACAATACAAAACAAATGACATACGCCTCCTTTTCCAAAACTGTTTCCTTCAGGCTACATGATAAGTGTTCATTAAGTCACACGATTACGCTTTGACGTTATAATCCTGGCTCTTCGATCCCCGTAACACATTTGTCTTCGTTTAGGTAACGGATCGCGCTTCAGTTGTTCAGGTGCCAGACACAATCCTGGAACGGCCCCTTCTCTGGAAATGCTCCTAGATAATATGCAGATACATAAAATTTCCCATACTGCTTTAAATCGGAGGCCCTGACAATATGCGCAGAAAATAGAGAAGCATAATGTCTCCCAAATCAGCGGTGAGCCCAAAATCAAAGAATCTAAAACTGAGAACATATAACTATCTCTGTCCTGGCCATTTAAACTGTTCTTATTTTGTCGAATTTATAAATTTATTCGTCGTGTTAAAAGGTATGTAGTTTGGCGATATATGTAAATGTAGAATTGATAATTTTGGTCTCTAGCTATATCTGTGCCCTCTGACCGTTCTTCAAGAAATTCTGATTGCGGTAAAACATACTTTTTGCCACATTGAATTGTACTGAGTAATGTATAAAAAATACATTTAGGCCTATATAAGCCAGCAGAAACTGATTACTTATGCAGTTTAGTTTTTAAGTTTTCAGTGTCATTGTTCAAATATCTAAGAATTTTAGATTAACAGCAAAGCTGACAATATTGTGTTTTTAGTTAACATCATATGAAAACAATATTTATGTATGATATTCCATTTAACAGTGATAAAACTAGAAGTTAGTGCGAATCAGTGGAATACAGAAATTTGTTAAAGATAAGAATGGCGTTTTTTTCTCAAGTACAAAGAATCAAATGTTACTCCTTTTAAATTTACAAGTAAAGTCAAATTCCAACTTAAGCAATGCATAATAGCAATCACATCTTAATATACTGATGGTTAATGAAAAGAAATGTTCTTTGTGAGAACGACTGAAGGAGTGGAGCCAAATATTTGAATAAGGTATAGTGGGTGGCGGTGAATGAAATTTATTTACTTTATATATAAACTATGAAAAACAGTTTATTTTTCTAAGTTTAGAGCCTGCATATAATGCATATTGTATGTATGGCAAGGCGTCTCTTCATAGATTTCAATTTATTTAATAAAAATAAAGTGCATTTCAGATCAAAATATGTAAGTTATGGCAAAAAACAACCCAGAAACACATTCACCTCCCATAAAGGACAGTTTAAGGATAAGGAAAGAGTTGCAAAGGCCTTTCATGGTGTTATAGCTTGAAGTTCGTAGAGTGAAACATTTTTATAAGAAAAGAACTATTATGGCCAAAAAACATCAATGGACCACGACGATCAAACAGCCATCTCTGCATTTTGTGGCTGCAGTGTTTCACGTTCACCCCAGGGTTACACAAAATTCCTCCAGTAAGAAAATGGGGGTTTAGCGTTCAAATCAGATGTATGTCACATGAAATGTTACTTATATTACAATTACTATTAATACTGTATTATAAATAATATATCTGTATTTTCCATGAGACACAACAGTGTAAAGCATGTCAGAAG
The DNA here is from genome assembly GCA_026776945.1 of Isichthys henryi. Classification (NCBI taxonomy): domain Eukaryota; kingdom Metazoa; phylum Chordata; class Actinopteri; order Osteoglossiformes; family Mormyridae; genus Isichthys; species Isichthys henryi. Next base: position 9,152,760 of record JAODJX010000097.1, read on the forward strand.
AGTAATAATAGTAATGATTAACTGAAAGGTCAATTAGCATTAAAAGCTAAATTACAGCGCATGACTATAATGAGTATTATGCATACATACATATACACTTCATTCATCATAATGAAAGCCTGAACTAACCCTAAATACTACACCATTCTCCACTGAACACGATACATAAACCTTTTGTATGAACTATTTAAAAAATATATCTGCATGTGTACTTATGGAAAGATGTGAGAGTTCGGAAGACAGACGTGCGAAAGGAGGAAATAAGTGAAATGAGAAAATGAAGAAATCGGGATGAGAATGGCTGTTTGAGGGCCGGGGCTCTCAAATGCGACAGTGTGCTTAACACAATGGAGAATTCTGTGACACTAGGATTCTGGGACAAACACCAAGCAAGCCGATTTCGTTTGTGATACTGAACAGTGTGCAGGCTTTTCTGCCAAATCTTCCTCAATGGAACGATACATTATTTTAAGTCCAATCGTCCTCATCTCAGCAATATCTAAGCCGCGCCTGGATCCTGTGCTCTCCTCCAGGTTTTATAGTGAGGGCAGTGGTGACAATCAGATGGGGATCAGGTAGAGAAGCTCATGTTCTACTTACTATCTTAGGAGAGTAAAAGAGTATGAATGGCAAAGCAGCCTCACTCCAGTGACATCACTCTTCTAAAAGACGCTATATATGAGGCAACGATATACCGAACAACCAATTTAACTCTTTTGAAGCTGTACATTAACTCCAAAGGCACAAACCTATAGACACAGAAAGCCTCTCTGTTTTAAAGAATGTGTGAACTCATTCACCCCTTTTAAAATGTCTGCGCAAATCCCAATAAAATCCCTCGTTTTTCAGCGTGCAATTTATAAACCCTGGCATGTACACTTCATGCGAGTGAATCCCCCCGCGCCCCTCTTAATTTAACTTCACGATTGTTGGAAGCCCGACAGCTCACTCTGGTAGGTTCCAGCTGCCAGAAGCTGGGAATGGGATTTCAGCCCCCCCCCCTTACTTTCCAGCTCTCTCCTCTGCTCTCAGAGGACTGTGTGTCCAGGCCCTGAAAACACCTGGCAGTTAGCAGCGAAAGCGAAGCACCTGGAGCAGGGCAGACAGGCAGCATTTCACGCTACGGCGAAGTTCAGAGCGAGGAGGTGGACAAAAAGGCAGCAAGAAAAGTGAGGGGCTTTTAGGGGCAGCTGTGTTTTACTGGCCCAGTCATAATGCCCCTAAAAATCCTTATTGCTCTTGCAATGGTCAACTGGTTTTGAGAAGCCTACTGATCCTCCCTCGCTGGTTTAATGTGACAGAGAGTGGGCTGGTGATTAAGAACAGCATGACGCATCAATACTGCTCTCTTTGACACAGTTTAAAGCTATAAGATCTGATATGATCATCAGCAAAGAGGACAAACTCTGTGCAAAAAAAAAAAATGTGTAAAAATTTTTATTGCCAGGTTTAGCGCTGCCTATACAAGATATGCATTGTCCATTTTCTTAGACATATTTTGTATTTCTCTGCCTGTTGTTTTTTTACATGCATCACATCAGAATGTGCCATTTTTTCCATTATGGTGAATGAAACCATATATTGTGCTTCCCTTATGGCTGCTTGCTGGGTTTCCATTGAACACTTTCCCCGCTGTTACATTGCACAATAATTCTCAGGTTATGCTCCCTTGTATGTAAAGCGGTATTCTCTCTCATCCCCAGACACAAAGCAGCAATCAGCCCCTCGACAGAGAGGAGGCACACGGACCTGGACACAACTAAGTCTATAGCTTTTCGCTGTTTGATATTTACCTTGCAGTGCCACTTGCATTTCACTGTCCTATTTAATGAACAGATTTGACGGTTCGGCTTCCTTTACTTTCTGAGGAGAGCTAATAGGTCTGGGCGTTGGCAACTTAGCTGCTGCGATTTTGTAAGGGGTGCGGGGGGACGGTGTCAGAGAGATTTTCTCTCTGCGTGCTCCATCCCCACCCCCCCAAGTCAATGAAGACTATTCTCCCCAGTTTCCTCCAGGAGCACATGTTAATTGTCGCTGGGGCTGGTGGACTGTGGAGCAGATGAGTCAGGCCCATGCCCTGCTGCAAAAGGATGCTGGGATTACTCACCAGAAGCATGTGGAATCTCACGTGGCTATTTAAGGACATGGCGCTTCCCCGTTCATCAGCCTCAGCCCCGTATCGGGGGAGGGGGGGGGGAGGAACCGCTCCTATCCCACTCAAGAGCACAGAGGGAGCCAGACTCTCAAATTAAAACAAAAAAACTTGACTTGGAGAATGATCATAACCGAAATGCGGAACTATCATACAGTCATACCAAAACTCTCCCTTTTATTTGCGTTTCCTCTGTGTAAGACAGGTCAGGAATGTGTTTTTTCGTGTGACTGGAAGGCCTGTACACAGTAGTCGCCCGAATGGAATGTTATCGTTGTTGCTGAAACAGAGAGTGTTTCTTAACAGAAACTTTCAGGTTGGAGAGCGTGTTTTCAAGAAAGCCCATTTCCATTTGAAACGGTTTGGTTGCTATGTAAAACAGTCTACTGGTAACTGCGGTTGACAAAGGTTTATTTCATCACCTGGTTGGGCAGAGCAGTGTCCTATCAAATACATATCCAGGCCTTGTTCTAAGGGATAAGAATATCACTCGTGGCACAGAGGCATGCGCTGTGACCGCCAGCAAAAGTGACTTCACTTAGTATTTACCATGTGACTGTTTATTTCTGAGTTTCAGTTTGTGTGTAAGACAGTTCCTGAAAGGCTGCCAGGGTGGGGTAACCCCATGGGCCTTACAGAGCAGAAAAAAGTGCGGTCACAACATTTTGCTCTTTGACTTAGTGACCTCAGCCTGTGAACTTCAGCTGCCTCAGAAGACTTATAGCACCAAGACTTGGTTTGACATTAAAAAAAAGGCTAGAATCCCAACGTGGGAAGCATAGCTGAGATCCAACTTACTGTCCTGTGCTGCTGCTCTGAGGCAGTGCGATGTAGGGACTAGCTTGTGTGTGAGCAGGTTATACGTCAAAGCAGGCAAGCGGGCCGGACCGTTTCCCAGTCAATGCCTGAGGGCTCGTGCCAGGGGGCCATGAGCTGAGAAATGAGCTGATGAACGTGGCCGCTTGAAAGGGGTTAGCAGTCCTGCATTATAGATCTAGATTCGCTGTCCACAAGTCACATTTTTAGGGACGTGAAAGCGAGTACTTGTAAAGATTCCCGGATGCTACTGAAGTACCAGCGGAGCGGCCGTAACACCTCGGTCAGCCAGACGGCCAGTGCGAGGTCGGCATAGGAATATCATCACTGTCTGAACGCCCTCGGCGGCAACGTCGGAATGCTAAATGTTAGCATGGGCGGCCCGCATTCCGACAACCCTGCAATATGCTGAGTATGTTTAATTAGAAAACACAATCAGTCCTTATTCAACCACTGGCAGCTACTTGACTCACCAATCATCTGTGTTTGCACAGCAGGCAACAATTAAGGACTCCTCCTGTAGAGCAACAGGCCAGGCTGTATCAACAGAGCAATCACAGCGATACCGCTGTAAACAATGTAAATGCCACGCTGTTTCGCACAACTGACGCTCATGGGGGCAGTCGGGGGGCGTGCAGATAAGTAAACAGAGCGAAGGACACACATCCTCTCACTTCCATTGGGTGGAGGCCTCTCCGCAAAGTCTCCCCCAGTGCCTCTTATCTAGCTGATGGTGACCATCTGTTTACTGCCATGATCAGAGGAATAACATTTAAACAAGGTTTGCATTCTAGCGTTCCACAGTTCATTCATTCAGTCGCATGTGCCCTAGGTCACGCCTCTGCTAATCTCATATCTCAGTTAAGACTACAGGGTCTATCTCATAATCCCACTGTCTCCCACGCCAGGTCGAGATATTTTGGCTTAGTTAGTTTGTGTAATTAGCGAACACATAAACTTCGTGTTTGTTTGCCCAATGCTTGCATGATTGGCAAGATGATCGTGATAAAAACAGCTGAATTTGCTGACAGATCCTCATTCATGCTGAGGTTTTATACCAGGGGTACTTAAGTAATTGTTCCACAAGGTCAAAATTCGACCAGTGACATAAAGCCAAGGTTCAGTGGCCCCGATAAAATTTAGGTTTCACTGACCTGGGGAGGATTGCCCGTAGGTGTGCATGCGTGAGTGAATGGTGTGTGAGTGTGCCCTGTGATTGGCTGGCCCCCCATCCTGGGTTGTTCCCTG
>JAODJX010000097.1:9170949-9191244 GCA_026776945.1 Isichthys henryi
GGAACTTAATGCTGACTCTTAACCACATTAACCCCCCCCCCCCCGCCGCCACCCCCCGTAGACTCAGGCTGCCGTTAAGGCGGTGAGTCACGGCAGCATTAAACCGGACCCGTTCAAAGCCGCTGAATCTGCCCGCCCCTGCCACCCACTCCGTGCTTGCCTCCTCCAGGATAACCATATCAATATGGCTGCTGGAGCCAGGCTGGGGCGCCGATTTCCGTCCGGACCTTACCTCCTGGGTCGCCAGGAGACCTCCACCCCGCCCTTGCTCCCTCCCACACACCAGCAACCGCTGCCATATGAATGTATAAACACACCGAACCCATTTCCCACAGAAACTCTGGCTTTCTGGTTTCTGCTAGTTGATGCACGCTTCCGAATTGCACCTGGTTCCCTCCCCAAACAGCCTGCCTTCTCCACAACACCCCACCTACATGGCCTATATGCCACCTACTCCGGCCCCCCATGACTTGCAGAGGCCACTATAAGCAGTTTCTACATAAATGACGACATCCATCTTCCAACCGCTGATCCAGAACAGGGTTACACAAGGGGCTGGTGCTTATCCTAGGTAGACAGCAGAGGACACAAGACTGCGGTAAACCCTGGACAGGATACCAGAGGCAACCATGTCCCCCAATGAGCTGCCGCAGTGCACTAAGAAAAAACAAACATATTGTATACATAAGTCAAGCCCTTACTATAGTTATGAAAACTCACACTGCTATATGTGTGAAACAGCATAAATCATTATGAGGGACAGACAACGATACAACTAGGAAGTGAGCAGGTGGCCATAGGGAGACCTGATCTGAAAGCCGCTTCAGATTCATCCTGAAAACCTCACTTGCTAGACAAGAAAAACCACTGCACACCCAAACCCCACAGGTGACGATTTTGTAACACACCCCCCACCTGCCCTCGCCTCACCTGTGATGATATTCACAGCTTAATAAGCATGTTAATTCCTCAGGGACACTGGGTAGTGCTGAAAGAGAAGGAAACGAATTCCAAGACACACACTTTTCTTCAAATAGCAATCACAGTCGCCTGGTCACAAGACTCTTTGACTAGTGTGCCTATGACCTCATTCGGAGGTAGAGCAGAAATCTAGTCATCTTTGGAGAGCTTCATGACCTCTGACAGCTCATTCTGGTCCATTCACTCAGTGTCAACTCCAGAGGCACTCGAGGCGAGGGGGCAGCTCTCTGATCTCTGAAGCATTTACCGGTAGAGCTTCAGTGGTGAGACATGCCTGCAAGACAGATACACACCCTTGCCAAAGGAGAGGATCTTACGCACATATCGCTGCATGGGTGGGCGGGCTTGCTTCTCCAGCTAGAGGCCAAAGCACTCGCTCCAAATGGGCTTCTCAGGTATGCACTGTAAATGAAGGTCCCTTCCTAAAGGGTGGACCCAGTTTTCATCCCCAAATTAGCCATGCTGCAAGGTAAAGAAGCCTAGAGAAAGTGGATTGGGTAAGTTACACAACTGGGTCGCTGTTCTCCTCCTTGCTTCTCGGTGACACCACATGACTATATGAAGGTAGGAGGAAACGTTGCTACTCAGTTAGACCGGCAAGCTGCCTAGCAGATAGTAAGGATGCACCCTTACTGTCTGACACGGTATGTACTGAACTTCACTACTTGACTGTTAATGTAGTACATACTGTATGCGTACATACTGCGGTTGTCATCTTGTATATTACATGACCCAGATATTTACAAACGATGTAGCTTGACCCCTGTGAAAGTTGAAAACTATTCCTATTTGAGTCAATTTATGTAACTGGATAGTTTTGTACTTAAATCTTTACCAAGACAACACTTCCATAGCCATTTTGACATGTATCTCAAAGCAAGCAACATTCTTTGTCTCTGGTTGCAACTCCAGTCGTTTTGTGGGATAGCGTAGCATCCACTGGTTGCACACTATAGTATTTCACAAAATATAGTGTTTTGCCTCATCCATACTGAGGATTCAGACATGCTGCATACTATATAGCAAACAAATATATGATATCAGACACTCTAAAAGTGTGGCTGACAAGACATCTATCAGAGGAAGTTTCACCTCTTCAGGATTATGTATTGTCCAGTGAAACCAGACCAGAGACAAAAGCCTGGCTATTTCAAATTAGGAGAACATGGTGGTATCAAGAAATGCAGGGGTCACTAGGTTATCCAGGGGTGTGTTTTTGATGTGGCAGATCTGTTACTTGGCGTTGCCTTCAGTGCAAGGATCAAAAGGAGCCAGGCCCCTTGTGGTCGGATGTGGTTGCCGATGGCGGGCAGGCTGAACCCGCAGTGTCTGAACATTGATGTTTGATGCCGAGCTCAGTAGATAGCTTCAAAAGCCTGTCCCACTGGCACCGGGGCATGAGGGATCGGCACAATATCCCCATGTGCTACCTGCTTATTTAAATACCCAGAGCAGCTTTCTCAACTGGGTTCACAGTAACCCCCCAACCAACATCCCCCCGCACAAACCCGCCCAACAGGGAATCCAGTGCATGTTTCCAGTTCCAGACCAGTGACCAAATACTTCCAGCTCTAAACTGAAAAGTACCTTACTCTGCTAAAAGACTTAGTAGGCATGGCCAATAAGTATAGGCAGTCCCCAGGGTAAGAATGCCCGAATTATGAACATCTCTTACTTATGAACGGACTGCCATAAAGCCTATGATATTATATAATTTCGGCTGAATACAATGCTTTGTAATAACATACACACGCATTACACTGTGAAACTCGTGAAAGCATTGCGTGGCTTCAGTGGTTTGTCGACTTGAGGTACAATACAGTACCATATGTAGTTACTTTTACTGTATTATTATGTATTGTAGTATTATTTTTCAGATAACCAGGGGACTGGCCATACCAAAGTAATTTATTTTTCTTTTAAAACAAATAAAAATAAATCATGAGATTACTTTGGTTTCGGCACAGAGACCTTACCTCTCTTTATGAAGGATCTATAAAATGTGAAAGTTAGTAAAGGTGACAAAAATATCCAATGAAACATAATTTACTGAGAGGTGGTACCCCCCTGCTCTCCCCCACATACATACACCTAGGTGCAGAGAGTTATGGTGACCATTACTCTCTTCCTCTCATCCACTGGCTTCATCATCCTCTTCATTAAAGCCTTTGGGGAAGGGGAATGGAGTGGAGTGGAGGAGAGGGCGCTAGCATGCTCAGGAAGCTGGACAAAAACAGAACTCACTGCATCACAAGAGAGATTCTCACGAAAAAACACTTTAAACAAGCACAATTAGATGCCTGAGGAAAGGTGAGAGGAACAAAGATTCCTAGGAAAGTCAGGACATCTTCTTGTGCTCCTGTTCTTACTGCTCATGGCAGCTATGGGCTTCATAGCCTTAAGCAACTCGGGAGGCTGCTAGTTGGTGTGGTAAAGGTGAGAACATCAGGGTCCGCGCATACAAACGTACCACACACTTCGCTACGAGTGGGCGGTGGACAGCTTAATAAAACATATTCATGACTGATGTAATGTTTTTTGTCATAATGCCATATGAATATGGCTTCAAAACAACGTGTTTTTCCCAACGCTTGAGTGCGAGACTCCAAACCAAGAACAGAAAGGCATTCCTGAACATGGTGCGGTTTCAGCTGACCAATCCACGAAAACGATGTGTTTTCATTAATGACTTGAATGCTGATCTGGTGAAGGAAGAACTAATTAACAGCGGTTATTAAAAGCTTAAACTCACTTTTAGCTTCCTAACAAAAGATTCTCAGCATGCAGCATTAGCCAAAATTCCACTCAATCCCGTCTGCTAAGAAACCCGTTTCTGACTCATCGGAGAGAGGGAGAGCGGAGCAGCCACGCCTGGAGTTCCCCTTCTCTCTCTGACTCACCAGCAGCTGCACACCGGTTGTCGTGGCAAAAGGCTACATGGACAAAAGGACATCCTCAAAAGCATCTCAGAAACAAGAGCTAGCAGACTGGAGTGGGAATGACATATATATGAAAAGGTACTTCACACATACACTTTTCAATATGTAACAGTTCATGCAAATAAATTCCAGAACAGTGTAATACAACCAAAAAGCCTTCTAAGAAATATACCGGAATGCTCAGTGTGAAATTGAGTGAAACAAGCAGCTCATGACCGGATGTGCGATCAGATGCCACATGACTTCAAGGACCAAGTATTGAAGGTAACTAATGAGCTACACATCCTTGCTATGCTAGTCAAGCCATGAAGGTAGTCACATAAAAGTCTTAACAGTCCCCATGTAAGCTGAAAGATATGGACACACTGCCAGCTATGAGTGGATACTCTCAGTACTGCTAACAGGAGAATGCTGGAGGACGTCCAGGCACTAATCTCCTGCACCACCGGCTAAGTGTTGATGGAACACTCTTACAGCATGAGGCCAGAGCATAAGATAGGATTATTTATCTATTAAAATGTGGCATGGCCATAACATCTTCAGACAGAAGTTGACCAGAAGTTCAACAAGCTTAATCTACAGACCACAGTTAAAATAGAACATGAACAGGCATGCTACTGTACAGAATATAAATTCAGTGACTCAGTGAAGAATATAAATTCAGTGAAGATTTATCCCTTACTTTTTGAGTAAAATAAGAACCCCTATTTCTGAACTTAGCAAGGCAAATTGCACAAGGTAATGAAATGTTCCATGGTACCTTGCCAAGCAAGAATACCTAGTTCTTTAGCTTGAAACAATTTCATTCAGAAGTTATGTCACAGTAAATAAATGGCAGGAAAAAACAGATTTCGAACAGAAAGTCATAGCAGGTAGCACAGTGGTTGAGAAACTTTCATATGAGGCCAAGATGTTACTAGTACCATAAATGGTGCTGCCATTATTAACTGGATAAACTAATTTTGTAAAACTTTCCAGCTTTACAATCAATACACTTGGACCTCTGCAAGTAGTTTTGGATAAAGGCCCCCGCTAAGTGGCTAAATAACGCAACATATCTGCTGAGCCTGAGGCCAGAGGGGGCCACAGGGGATGATTTAGGGGATAATCTATTTTCTGCCCTGAAAGTAACAGGAAACTCAACCCGTCTTTCCTGTGAAGGCTTTCCGACTTCCTGGAAATACTTCTGTGAAGAGGCCTTGCTCTGAACCTGGGGGTGGGGGTGCTAAGGGAAAAGAGGGCCCAGAACACCACATGGGTTTGGGGATCCACTTACAGTCTGGGCTCAAGCCTCAAACACTACCACCCACTTCCAGGTACTATGCTTCTTGTACACGTAAATTATTGGTGGCATTCAGCAATCGAGCAACACTTAATGTTACTGCTCTGTGGGTATCATTACAAAAAAATAAGGGAGATACAAAAATGTTCTGGTATGACGCTACTAAGAGATGTCATGCATAGAGCTAGGCTCGCCATGACTGATGCTAAGGTCCAACGAAGTGCAACCAAGTGACAAATTGGACTGGAAAGCTGAATTCCAATTAGCACATACCATTCGACATACCAACAGGTCATTTTGGAAACACAGCTTTAATGGTAAGGATGACAGCAGCAAAATACAGCAAAATGTTATCTGAGATGCTAGTTTAGGGATAAGTGATGTTGTGGTAAATTAATGGGGGGGAGCCAAGGAAAAACTACTCGAGATTTTGGACTCCAGGAAAGCACTGGGCCCCCAATCACATTGGGCCCCCAACCCAAATCAATCCAATTATGTTCGAAATTTTTTTGTGTCCCTGTCACTCAGGGGCCCTTGGATTCATCCTAACTTACCCCCGCTTATAGCATCCCTGTTCACAGGATAATTAGAATACTACTGAAGTAGAAACTATCACATTGATACACGCACATAACATTTTTGTCAGCTTAAGGAACATCTCATATTGCCATGATGTCTTTGGATTAATGGAGAAAATGTTTCTTCATTAGCTGTTCAGCAGAACTGATCAGATAATTACTAAGGAAAATGAACGCTGTTTCACAAAGAACACTCAATTCCTATTCAGCATTTTCACCAATCGCAATACAGTTCTGTGGAAAGTCGGCATACATACAAGGTGATGGGGCGCTCTCAGTGCTTGGAAATAAAGCCTCCCTATTGGCTGGTGTCTGAGATGCTCCAGCTCAGGCAAAATGTAGAACTCCATTTCAGGCAAGATGACCTGGAACACTGCCAAGTCATTTTAGTTTTACTACTTGCTCTGTGTTCTAGCAGGAGATGCCATCAGGTTTTCCTCCCCCACCTCAATCACAAATACACAGTTAATACAGTTATGAGGGGACACCCAACTCAACCTAGGGGAAGTAACTTCCACAATAAGATCTGAGCCATCTGTGAAGGACTAAACACATATCTGAAACACATCCCACCACAACCAGTATGAGTCCCCAGGACAGATTCCAGATCATTGTGATTCCTCATTTGTACGAGATGCTTGAAAGTGACAGAATTAGACCCTTTAATTTATACCCATACACTAGAATGGTGCAACTTAAACATTATGTCAGCAGCAAAAGACACCGTATGTGCATCGCAAGTTCGACTAGGAACAAACAGTGCTGAATTCTAAAGAATCATGCTGTCTAACCAACAGTCATCAGTCCCAAGCATCAGACTCTTCCAGTTGAGATTTCCATCAACTACACTCGCACAACAGTGCGATATTTATCTTAAATGGCCAGTTATGATACAGAGGCTTTGATTGGTTGAGCAAACCAGACAATGGGCTGCCAATGACCCAACATGGCAACTCTTCTCTACCAAATTCATTTGGCACTGCTACTGATAAACAAAATGACTACGAACGCCCTTCATCTGGAAGCCTCAATAGTCAAACATGCAGAATATCAAAAATATACTGTAACGCCACCAGTTTGACCACTACTAAAACAGTACCCAGCCACAGGCCTCTGTTACCAAGCAGGGCCAAGACAGAAGATAGCAAGATAGCAGTCATAGGGTAACATCTAAAGAATTGGGCCTTCGGCAAAAATTCTATGCAGCAGAAATTAAAAAAATGTCTAAAAAACCTTGGCTTCAGATAAACTGTGATAAAGCAGAGCAGAACCAGCGTTAAGCACATTCCTGGGTGGCGTGTTTGGCGGTGCGAGTGTGGGAGGGTGGCACGCTTATCGGACGCGAGGCACAGCTAGGAGGCGTGAGGCCCCCAGGCCTGCTATGGCTGTGCTGGTGAAAGCCCAGTCGGCAGCAGGACAAGAGCGTAAAACATCATATTTTCTGGAATATGCAAGGCAGGCCTTGAACACAGCACAGGAGACTTAATATTCACAGAAGGTTCCTCTGTGAAACATGTACCCAGTTCATAGTTAATTGAGCAGGGCTGCTCAACCTTTCAACAGAACAAAGGTGACATGGTCTGTGTGACTTCAGGCCTTCAGACACAGACATCTGAACTGTAGGAGACCTCAGATATTGGTGTTTGCACAATGTTGTTTCAGACTCAGAACAGGGTTGCTCAAGAATGAGCCCAGCTCCCAAATTTGGGACGCGCAGCATTACCCTCATCATTGCAAAGTCCCCTAAAGCATCTATGCTTTTTTAGTTCACTCCTTCTTGCACTTCTCTCCATAGCTTGTCAGGTCTGCTGGGGTCTCATTACAGGGAACTTTGACCTTGATACATGAGCGTTTGTATGCTAGACAGGCTTTAAAAAAAAAAAAAAAACTGCTTGAAAACAGATCAACAAGCACATCCTCATGATGCCAGTTCTGTGGCACTTGTCCAGCAGTGCCTTCTGGTGGATAACTAACAACACTGCAGCTCAAAGAATCTGATAAGTGGAGACCAGGCCTGGAGTAGCCAATTGGGAGAATTCCAGGTGGACCACTTAGCTGTTGTGCTGGTTGGAAACAAAATAATTTTACAACGTTAAAATTCTACAACAAATAATTCAGAATGTTAACCAGCGAGTTTTCTCTCACACACATACATATTTGTATTCATATCTTTGTGGAGATCATCTATTCATTTCTATGAGAAAAACCCAAATCCCAATGGCAGCCTTAACCCTTACCCATCGTTAACCTTAACTATAACCAAGCATATAAAATACAGACGTTCCCCGGTTTAGGATGGGATTACGTTCCGAAAAACTCGTCGTAAGGCAAAAATATTGAGAGACAAAAATGCATTTTAATACAGCACACCTAAACTAACAAACATCATACCCAAGCCTACAGTCTACCTTTAACCTGCTTAGAACACATACATTAGCCTACAGTCAGGAAAACCCATAAACACAAAGCCTATCTTATACTGTAATGTCACTGATAGAATAATCATACCCATCATAAAGTTGAAATATTGTAACACAGACCATCATAAGCCTGAGAGCGTCTGTACAAAAATGCGTTTTTCAAAGTTTATCAAAGTTCCTCCAGAATGAAGATAAAATTGGCTAGTCTTGGGCATGAAAGTCCTGGGCTGAAACTTAGTCCCACTCCATGCCTGGTGGAAACAATGATTTGCCATCAAAGCCTTGATGAAAACATCAAAGTTATAAGCTATAAAAGGCTTTGCCAACACAAAATCAGAATAACAGCAATTAAATCCAGCACAATACTCATTTATGCTAACTGATCAGTGCTGAATGTCTACTGTGATTTTAATGTATAAATTTCATTGATTGCTCCATGTTTCCTGCAACTCTTACTTTTGAAAACCTGCTAAACCAATATACAAATAAAATGTAAACAAACACAAAACACAGGCTAAAGACAACTTGCGAAATCTTAAAGCTTTTAAACAGACATCCTGGCCAACTTAGAAGCCCCCAGGGCAGGCTAGAAGCTGATGGCTTTGTACCAACAGTTCATTGTATTGTGGGTAATTAGGACACAGCCTGCCCAACCAGCAAGCCAACTGTATCTGCTTTACTCAGTCCTTCCAGAGGGTCCAGTTCTGGCCTGGTGTGCAGTCCCATGCAAAATGCACTGCATTCCAATATCAAAGATGGAACACTCCTCCCTGTAAGTACTCAGATCTGCTCTTCCAAATGACACAGTATTTGGTATATCCCACAGTCGGATGCCAGCTGTCAGTCCTAACTACTGTTCCTAACCAGTTTACACCAGAACCCCAGTTAATAATGAAATTAAATCACTGAATGCTTTTGGTTGCGATTAAAAGCCAGGACCCAATGACTCAGGGCTGAGTCATATGGAAAGCTGTGGCTCTTTGAGAACAGAGCCGACTGCCCCCTCCTGTAGATTTGTCAGATAACAGGATGCGGCCGTCAGATAGAAGGATGTGGCTAGAGGATTGGGGAGGCGGCTGGAAACCACAATTACTCAGCAAAAGGATCACATTTAAAATATTAACAATACACTGACCATTATTAACAGCAAGGGATGGAATTTTGTTCAATAGTGGAAACAATTTTGTATTCTATGCTAGGCTATTGACCCAGTCCTCAATTTTTCCATAAATGCTTATTTAGTACAGGGCTGTTAAAAACCTGTACCAGGAAGCACGGGGCAAGAGGCAGGGGAACAGCCTCAACAGGACGCTAGTCTTTTGTAGGGTTCACATTCACACACACTATGAGCAATTTAGAAACAGGCATTCAACTATTTCTTCAGACTGTTACGGGAAACCATAACATGTTGAGGAAATCCACGTCAACATGTATATACACTTCTGCTATGTTTCTATAATGATTGAGTTTTTAAGAATCTAATGAAGCAAAGTAAAAATATAATGACATTTCATATAAAATAGTGGTCTGGTCTCAGGTTCAGCAAGGTTCAAAAGATATTGAAGCCTTGTACTCCATTGCCTCCAGTACCCCATGATCTCTGGACCAGCCTGTTTCACGCTGGAGCTGGGTGCTACTTGGAAATACCAATGATCCATCCAGTGTCCACCAGCCAGAGGAAATCAGAGGACAGAATTCCAAAAGTGGCTTCCTATTCTCTTAACAACTCTGATCTAAATCTTGCTCTCTGAGAACGCAAAAGGTTTTTAACTGAGACGCCAACCACAAGCTCTTGGCACCAGGCCTCTGGCAGCTACTGTGAATTCCAGAACACAGAGTATCATTACTGGGTTGGTTGCACTCGCACTTCTATGAACAGACTGAGGCGAAAGCCTCTGTTTCCTCTGAACGTCCAGAACCACAGGGTCAAAACCTCCAGGTATAACAAAAGCTGGTTTTCCTCTATAACATGTGTACACCACATCTCCATTATTTCCTAAGCAAATGCACCACACAAATACAAGACTGGCAATGGGCACCACATTAATGACAATGTATATTGTCTTCACATATTAAGAAATTACACCAACCTGTTAAGTTTTAAGTGTTCTAAAATAAAACAGTAAACATGGTGATATTAGGTGCCATCTTATAATGTTCTTTCTCCATTTTCTGATGCTAAGTTCAAGTGCATTTATTAAAAGGAATAATAAATGTAAGATGACACTCTCTAAAGTTTAGTTAAACATATAAGCATAAGATTAAAGGAATACAGATGCCTTCCCTGTGTGATGCATGACTTGGTGGGTGTCCTCTGTATGTGAATAATATGGAATTGCTTTACAGACGGAATACAGAATGACTGTTGGATGTGAGAGCAGATTACTTTGCACTCCCATCTAGTGGAAGGACTCTAGCAAAAGACACGCAAACATCCCTGCGCAACAAATCGCACGAACACAACATAATCAGACACAGAACCCCAGCGTTTAATTTAATTCCACATACATTTTCATTGAAAAGACAACAAGAGAAAAGCGGGACTGTGGACCTTGCTACTTCTCAACACAGACCTCAACATTACTGTCTGAGGAAGTCATCATGGTTGTTTAGGGCACCCCAGTCCATAAGGAAAAAGAAAGAATACAATACATGTCTGCTTCCTTAACTCAACTGCCTTCATTTGCTTATTTCAACACTTAAGCCTTTCTAAACAGTTAAAACATACAACAAAACCATACCAATGAGAAACTCAAGTAAATCGTCTCATTTTCAGCTTGTTTCCAGTTATTCTTGAATCTTCAAAGAATAGTTTGAGAAGAAATCAAAAACTATTATTTAAAACTTTGAAATGTTAGATCAATGCTAATGGTGGTGAGGGAAAAGAATGCACGTGCCGTCTTATCCCTCAGCATCTGCAAACTGGCCTACCACTACATGGGTCTGCTGGCAAACCCTCTTCACTGGGGCTACATGGTGAACAGCAGGGATATAAATCCCCTCCTTGAGGCTGTAGCATTGAATATGGATGGGGGCTTCCTGCACAGTATCTGGGCAGAACACATCCTCAGAATCTGCAGACACCAGGACAGAAGCAGCAAGGACACTTAGAATGCTTTGAGAGTCACCAAATTTCAATAATCCACTGACTAAACAAGAGAGCAGATGGAGATGTAAGGTAGGGGTCCCCAACCACAGGTTTGTGGACTAGTACTGGTTCATGGCCAGTATTCCAGCAGGTCACAGAATGCTGGGGACTTTGCAGAAGAGCTGGGTAATTTCCAAAAATAAACCACATACAGCTCAGGAAAAAAATCAAGAGACCACAGCACAATTTTTTGTTCAACTCATTTCTCAATTTATGTGTCTGTGAATAATAATCCATCCATCCATTTTCCAAGCCGCTTATCCTACTGGGTTGCGGGGGGTCCGAGCCTATCCTGGAAGCAATGGGCACGAGGCAGGGAACAACCCATGGATGGGGGTCCAGCCCATCACAGGGCACAGTCACACACCATTCACTCACGCATGCACACCTACGGGCAATTTAGCAACTCCAATTAGCCTCAGCATGCTTTTGGACTGTGGGGGGAAACCGGAGTACCCGGAGGAAATCCCACGACGACATGGGGAGAACATGCAAACTCCACACTCTCCCAGGCGGAGACCCAGGTCCCAGAGGCATGAGGCAACAGTGCTAACCACTGCACCACCATGCCGCCCCTGTGAATGATAATAATTATTATAATTTTATATATGTATAGCAAACTGCAGCCTAGTTCTTCTCAGTTTCTCAATAATGAAGGGCTTCTTCCTTGCTTTATGGGACATCAGTCCGGATTCTAAGAGCCTGATACAAACTGTACTAGCAGTGCATTTCTCACCTGCACTTGATGTTTGCCATTCCTTTTGAAGGTCATTTGATGTCATCCTCCAATTCATGAGAAACTGTCAAGTAAATTAATTGTCATCTCTGGCATTAGAAATTTGCTTCTGCCCTCTACCTGGCTGATTTCTACTTCACCTTGCTCTTCTGTACTGCTGTTTTAGCAATTTCAAACCTGGAAGCAACCTGCTGCTCAGTGCAACCTTCTGCCAGCAGAACCAGGATTAACCAGGATTTAGAAATGCTGATTTTTTTTTTTAAATACGGTGGTCTCATAATTCTTTCCAGAGTTATATTTTCAATTTTTTCCCACCCCTTACATTTGTGAGTTGTTTGTATCTGCAAAAAGGAAATGGTTAAGCTTGTGAAATTCTGATTGATTCGCTGGTGGATCTAAAGGCTGGGAACCCCTAATCTAAATGAATGAGGAAACAAACATAATAAAGAAAAGGACTTGAAACTTGGCAATAAATACAGGGAAGTGAGATGGAAATAGTCTTCACAGTCATTTTTACATTCAGAACATGCAGAAATGTGGACATCTCAATGAAACAAGCATCGGTCTTAGCCACTCACTTCCAGACTATGCTCACAAGACGTCTTCAGACCAGCTTTGCTTAAAAGCTTCTTAGCTCACCAAGATCTAACAAGTCGTTTCTAGTACTTTTCTCACCATAAGGAGAAGACTCCTCTCTAGGCCCCTTCTCTCCAGGTGACGAGGACTCCTTTACCTCGTCCTCCCAATTTTCCTCTTCTAAAGTATTCCATGTCCGATGATGCCTCCTCCCCATCCTCTTCCGGGCCTTTATTTTTCTGACTGGGTGGGTCATAACTATAGAAGCCCTTAGAAGGTTCACCTTCTGCAATATCACGTTGCCCCTGGCCACGCTGCCTGCTTGTCTGGGTGTGAAAAAGTGGGTTGCAGCTCAAAGCTGACATGGGAACCTTTTCTCCTTATGTATCCAAAGCATTAGAAAATAGCACTGTGATTGTTTTACGACTGTATCCAAGGCCGGCTTAAGAGAATATCTTGCAAACGCACCTTGACATGGAATGGCTTCCAATTTTGTTCTTCTCTTAAGATAGTGATCATTTTTATGACAAACCTTAGGGCCTATGCTTTTCACACTCAATATGTGGTGTAGTTTTTTGCACTGTGCGGCTCCCATTATTTATGAAAACTTCACCCATTTGTACAGCGGCATGTTTTACTGGCAAGCATCAAGTTACTAACGATCAAATCACGAGTCTCACCTTTATAGTTATTTGTGTAATTAGTTAAATATCGGTTAAATCATTTTCGGTTCGGTATGCAAAATGAGACGAACGAATACATTGCTCGGTACTGGCAAAGCATAAATTCACAAGTAGATGTTCAACACTGAAAACATACTAAATTGCGGCTTGTTGGTTGAGGCTAAGGCTGGTTACAGTTAGTCATATATTAGCAGCAACCTGAGAACATTCTCGTTCCCCAATAAATTACACCAGCACTGGAGAGGGAGCCGTTTGTAAGACGAAGACTGACTGTCGGCTAAATTTTATCGAAATGTGGAAACACATACAACGTGCTAATTTATTTGTGATTATCCGAATGTATGTATGACCGCAACAAGGCAAAAATAGCCTCAGCAAGTTAGTCTCCCAGTAGCTTATAACTAAAAGACTAAATAAAAAATAACTACGAATCCAGGGATGTTAATCTATAAATATATATGGAGGTTTTAACAGTCCTAAACCAGACCGGTGTTCAGTCACCTACCGAAATGCCCGCCACTTTCTGGGAATCGTTGGAACGTCAGAACGTTGGTTTCTATAGTTACTGGTCACGAGACAAGACGATTCCATTAAACCGCCAGCAGAGGGAGACTTGGTTTCGGGAATTTGTTTGGAAATGTGTGCTTTTCCAATTAGAAAGAATACCATGCGTGGGCCTAGCATGTGTAATCAATCCCTTAATATCTCACCAACACGGATAAAGTAACGCAAAAATCATCAAGCACAATGGGTGTTAGATACACCTCTCAGGATACCAATTATGAGTTATTGACATTGAAGCACTCAGGTGAATCATGTTGCAGTGAAAACACTAGGGACCACGTTGATTAAAAACGACTACTGCTAAAAGTGAGCTGGTTCGTGTCGTTTTACCGCTCTACCAATGTTATGCACGCGAACAAGGAACGAGATTCCCGGATTTCTTGATCTTTTTCTTTGCAGCGAAATGGAGGTGATTCTGCGGGGGAAGGAAACCGCATATCCACAACCTCCAAAGTGAAAAATACATTAAGGTTTATTAAGAGGCATCCAACGTTCAATTAAAATGCATTGAGAATTTAGGAAGAAAATACTTGTAGGTCTACAATAAAGTAAAATTTTGAACAGGCAAATCGATTAAACGTTTTTAAGTCGCCTGATTGTATACATTTGTACAATAAACATTGAAGGCTACACGCATCTTAGTCATGCTAAAGCAGATCATTATATTAACAGCATGAAACTGTATGGTCAAAAGCACCTATAAAGAACTGCGTCAGAGAAGTAAAAATTTCTCAGGTATAAAAGGTCAGTGGTCGAATTGTGCAGTAAATTATCAAAAAAATAGCACTCTGGTTTGTGTGCAGTCAGTAATACTTATACAAACATTACCGTCTCCACAGTATTACGGTAAGGTTTTATCTATTAGTTTTCTCCCAATAACTATGCAAAGCGCATCCGACAGTGACCAGTTTTTCCCCAAAACGCAGGAACAGGGCAGGCAGTTTCATAGAACTGCTCTCGATCAATATAGTTAATTTGCAAACCACATCTATTAACTGGTGTACCAATCGAAAATACACTGGACTGGCGCAGAAAAAAGAGGGAATTCAAGTGCCACCACCAAGAATTTGCTTTCACTGCAATAACATGTATCGCAGTTAATATTTTGTACGTCATTTAGACACCTTTGGAGAGTTTTTGTAATGTTCAGGGGAAGACATGAGACAAGTCCATTACCATATCAAAAGGACGTGGGATGAAATTTGCGGGGACTAACTGAAGACAAACAGGGATTAAAGCTATTGTCTTCTAAACAAAAACGCAACCAAAAAGGGGGATTCTTATTTGGACTAATGCCAAAACAAAAGACATACCTTAAGTCGAACAGGGCTGACAAAATCATTTGGAAAACAAATCCCAAATTATAAGGTAACCAAAGTAATATATACGATAAAAATATTTTGCTGCGAGTCTCGTATGTGCACACAAGATGCTCTCATATTGCCCTTTTCTTCGTAAACCAGTAAAAAAAATGTTTTTAAAAGTGTTGTTTGGGTGGCACATGAATATAAAGTAGAAACTTTAATGTACAATATTTACAAGTTATGAATAATGTTCACACATATTATAAATGCATATAAAAAGATCTATGCAGCCAGGTACAGAAAATTAGAAAATGTCACTTGTTAGAAAGGCACAAAAGCCTTAGAACATGCAGACTAATGTGTTTTGTGCAATATAGCAAAACTACAATGATTCACAGTAGATCATTAAATGTAACTATTACCCTTAAATTAGACATCTTTTGAAATACGGTGATGCACAAAATCTCATTACAGTAAAAAATAAAAAAATCCAAACAAGATGGCCGTTTCAGAGACGAATCGGACATGAAATGTATGGTGATACATTCAGTGACATTTAGAGCACACTAATTTGCACCGACCCACACATGACCTTTATCCAACCTGCCAGCAGAGTTTTAAATTTGTTTATTGCAGAATAATAGTTCTAAGCCTAAGAAGGGTTTTCTCCCCCAGATTGCATTCTGGTAAGAGAACGTAATCACTCCCCAGATACCACTGCAAACATGAAAAGTTTAAAATGTTTCAGACAAGCTTTCTGTGAATAGCCCTCAAGGAAGAGTCCGTTTTCAAGTTTCTGTTCCAGAACAGTGTCCCCCTGTCCAGTTTTCCCATACAAGCAAGGTCACGCCTTCCATCAAACTCAAATGTGGGAGGCCAACCACAGCCTACCTACAACATGGTGTGCGTCATCTTACTTGGTGACCCTTGACCACGACATACAGTCTCGTTACATTCCGGCAAATTCCCACTTGCGCCCACTCCAAGATGGCAGGTCTGGACCGAGCTTACCTACCTGCCTAACAGGAGCATGCTAAACCACATCTGGCTATGCATCCCTAAGGTGCTTGACAGGAGTTACGTCCACAGAAGGCAGAACCGACAGGCCCTCATGTGAGCACACCATGTGTAGGGGAGTAACAGACAAACGCAGACACTTTGTTCCCATTCAACCCGGAGTACAGAGTGCTGGGTTGCCCTTCTCACATAAATGTATCTGTCAGAATCTTCTGGAACAATACCACAAGACAGACCAAAAACAAGAATTATCCATGTTCCAGATTTAATGTATAGATCCGTGGGAAAATAAACATTCTTTTCTGCTTTTATATTACACATTGTAGACTTGTTACAAAATAAACTTTTTTTCCCTCATTCAAATAGCTATTATTCAAGTCTGTTTTTAAATGTATGTACTCTAAGTGTACCGAAGTACTTACATCTCTTCCCTCTATACAGTTAAATCAACTGCTCTACATTCATCTGCTGGTAAATGTATAATTACTTTGTCTTACCACCCACACCAGTTCACAGGACATTCTGGTAACCTCAGCGGTTGTTCCCCCCCACTGAACCCAGGAAATTCATGTGCAGGAAATAAATCACATAATGCCTCTTCTCAGATTTCACGGCCAGCATTCACATTCACAGAAGTAAAACCTCCAGCATTATCTCAGAGCTTGTGCATGGCTACACCAGTCGTGACTAAACCCAGAAGCACTACTGATGCATGGGGACCCAAGAATGGCTCACAAAGCAGATAGGACTCTTCACAGTCACAATGCATTACGGCAGACTGCTGAATGAGCTTTTGTAGTATCCTTGGTGCTCAACCCAGGCAGCCAACAGCAACTATTGACTAATAAAGACGCATCCAAACCATTCAAGACTGACTTCTGGCTCCAAACAAACAAACCACTCTTAGAATACTCTCTCCTTAAAGGACCCGGATCGGTTCATGTCTTGATGTTTCATTAATGCACACTTAATAATTTAAAATATATATATCAAAGTGAGCTAGAGCAAACATGCCTCTTTACAATCACTCAACCTCATGTTCAATAGCCAGTTAGAAAGGGAATGGTCTTTGTTGATTGGTTATCCTGTGATAACCAATCACACAAGGAATATGTGCAGCACTGCTGGTCTTGGGCCCTTTTTAGTATGACTAACAGCAGAGACCCATTTCTCCACCTCCTTCTGTCGCACTAAATAGCATAACCCTGAGAACAGGCTGAAAAACGTATCTAAACTTACCCTCATGTACTCCCGGGCTGCTCCCTTTAATCCACTCTGCACATCTCTTCCTGCCCAGGAGCCATCCCATCTCACCCTGCATCTCCCCAGGAGCGTGACCACAGTGTGGGCGGTATCCCAAAAGCTACACAGCCCCATCTCACCAGACCTGGGCTCTCTGCTAAGCTTCACCCTGGTGCCAACACACACATGCATGTTCCACTTTAGCTCCTTACTTGACTTTCAGAACTTGCTCTACTCCACATTCCAACCATCCTTCCGGCTTCAGATCATACCTTCTACAACCACTGTTTACCATGAAACATGTTTATATCTTTTCATTGTTTAAACTGTTTTCTTTTAAGCACAGGGCAGGTTTTTTTTTTTTTTTACACCATACCACTTACATACCCAGAGGTAGTATATATTTAAACTCAAAGATAATGCTTCCCACGATCCAGTTATACCAAATGCTTTTCCAGTAAATTCCCATAAAAACTACAGCAGTGCTGACAACCAAATGGAACAAAAATGGGGAAAAGTGCATGAAAAACATTAACATTATTTTTGTGATTCACAGATTTCAACAGTCCCAAAACTCCGTAAATACAAAACAACTCCGGTTCCAGTGGCTGCATCTGTGCAGTTTATACTCCCAGCCTGTTGGGGGCAGTGCCTGTTTATTGTGGCCCTCCCAACCAGTTCAGTCTAGTTTTTGATTTCCAAGATGGAAGGATTGTGGTCCAGGATAGCCAAGATAATCTTGTCCATGTACTGCCTGAGGCGAAAATTGATCTCCTCTTGCTCCTTCAGGGCTTCCATCAACTGCCAAAGAGCATCACAAAATTAACACTTGACATGAGACTACATATTCAGTAAAATATCACCCCCTTCTCATTAGCCTTTTGAAGTTAGACATGTTTATAGTCCCCTCTCACAGACACTCAAACCTACTATCTGAACATCCACTCACCTCATCCCGAGAGGCATTGTCTATCTCGGCAGCCAACGACTGAGCTTTTGTCTGGGTTGCAAAGAGGTTCTTGGCCTCGTACAGGCTCAGGCTAAGAATCTGCCCATTAAGGTCTTCATTCTGGTCCCGAAGCTTCTGGTTTTCCTGTAAAAACGGTGTGGAAGGAAACTCAGTCTGGGGTAAGGAGAGGACCTAGATCGATCTCTGCTTTGGCATTCCCAACCCGCACGTGGGCCTCCCACTGGACAACAACCTGTCCTTAAGCACTATCTTCTATTTATCCCCTGCAGTGAATAACATTCAAGGCACCTGGCAGCAAGATTTGTAACCTGAAGATTCTAGAACTTTGCTATTGCACCCTTCAAAATAGGTACTTAAATGAAATGGCCTCAGTAAAAATCTGTATCAAAACTATTGCGGTGTTAGTATGGGTGCCGGTGCTGACAGCGAGCTGGTTCTCAAGTAGCACTGGCGTGCATTTCCACTGGTTAAACACAACATGGCGCGTACACATGATGCGTATGTAACGTCTTTGAATTTGGTTAGAATAATGTTTTTTGATGGAGTATGTTTAGGCTAATACCAACTAAAACTCACGTCCATAGTTTGATTCAACTACAGCTTTCCTTTTTTTAAATAAAACATTAGCTAGCTACATTATACAGCATTACTAATTAATATTTATGTCCAATTATTTGCTGCTCTTTTGCTGTGCAAATAATGTCACCTGGAGTTTGGGTTTATCCACCAAGCCATTGATGGGACACCATAGTCCCCAGATTCGATCAGATGCAATTCATCCAAAACTTAAGTTTCACCAGTTATTTGGCTACATACACTCTCAAACATGTATTCGGGACAGCAAGCACCAATGTTTGTGTGTGTATCCATTAGGAAAAGTGCTGCAATCGCACTTTGAAGGCTGGCTAGGAACAATGAACAGTGGTGGGATTCTTTTAAGCTTTATCCATCCCTTGCCACTTTGTGAATTCTTTTCTGCAGTCTGGGTAGCCTTTTTCTTGTAGTATTTCTCTTCTATTCGTTAATAATTTGCAACGTGATCTCTTCAGCTCTACTTTTATTTCTGCATATTTTCAACACTAAAATCAAACAAAACACCAAACACTGGAGATAAATGTAGCTCTGATGAAGTTTATTACACATTATAGCTCCTCCCCATATGCAGACGAGACAGGTGGAGCCAGTTTTTCAGGCATGGTGCCAGTGGACTAGCCACTTCACACTGCGACTTTTGCGTCTTCACTCTCTCGGTTTTTTGTATATTCATTCAAAAGTTGACCGAGACAGTGAAAATGAGACATCGCTACGCATCGGAAGCATCTTTGTAATTAAATGTACAATAATAATAATATATTTGTAACATCGAATATGTCTTATTTTCTCATATTTTGTCTAATATATTGGGTAATAGGAGTGTAATTGTCATGACCTGCCTGTACGATCCTCCTGTGTGCCACGCCCCCTTATTAACCACACCCCCTTATTAACCACGTGTGCAGCCCCGATTGTGACCAGCTGTTTTCTGTCAGTTTGATTCCTCCGCTGTATTTAAGTCCACGACAGAGTCTGTAACCCCAGGTCTGTCATTGACGTTTTGTTGTTACATGTTCCTGTGTTCCGCGTTTGGAGCGATTCCAAATAAACCCTTCGATCCTGCTTCTGTGTCCAGCAATCATAACATAATGGTCACTAAAGGGTGTTATTTCATGTCTAATGTTAAAAACTGTATTTAGATGGTTGTAAACAGGTTCTCTTTGCTCTAGCTACGAAAATATCCATCCATCCATCCATCATCTGCCACTTGGTCCGGGATCGGGTCGCGGGGGCAGTAGCCTCAGCAGGGAGGCCCAGACTT
>JAODJX010000097.1:9237862-9245362 GCA_026776945.1 Isichthys henryi
TATATACCACTCCTAATATTTAACAATCGTTTCTCCTGCTTCTCTCACTAAATTATTAAGACATTGTAATATATCTGACACTGTGCCTTTTCTATAATACATGTGCAGATTGTATTAATGATAACCATCCCATGTAACACTGCTGACTGACTGACACAATGGCCTGTGCTCAGTGCTCAGCTATATTTATCTTACCCAGGGGTGACAGACAACATATTCTTTCAGAACATAGAGTGTGGCAGGGGTGGCTTAATGGTTAGGGAAGCACATTTGGCATTGAAAGATTGCTGGTTTGAATCCCTGACCAGTGAAGTACCCAGAGCAAGGTACCGCCCCCAAGCACTGCTCCCTGGGCGCTGAATTAGCTGCCCCCCTGCTATGTCACATATGGGTTAAATGCATAGGATGCATTTTGTTGTTGTGTGCTGTGGTGTGTCAACCTAAATTCTAAACATGATAGAGAATATGTTTTCTGCAATTAGACAGTATAGTCCATATGCTTTCCGTAAGGGCAACATCTAAGGCTCTCACCTTTGATTGTGAAAACTCCATGACAGAAATCTTTGAAGTTGATCCTGCCTTGTGCATGGGGGTCCAAGTATTTTGCAAACTTTTTTACCTGAGGAAAGAGAAAACTTACTGTATAAAAGATCTGACAACAGACTTATAATCCTTGATGTTGAAGAAGATCAGAGCTTTAAGTATTAATCAACATGGTATGCTCATCAGCTAACACTGAGTGTCTGAACTTTACATGCCTTTCAGTTCAATGGCTTTGATGGTCAAGATGCTCCATTTACACATATAAAACTCAAACGTGGCCAACAGTTGCCAGAGGTCACCAACTGTAACCACTCAGTGTTGATGTCTGCTGAGTGTCTGCTGCAAAATGTCAGGCCCTGAGTCAGACCAGCTCTGTCTGCAGCACTTGCACTGTAAAAATGCTGCGTGACTCAGCAGTCCAGCTGCTCAGGCCAGTCAAAGCTCATCATCACTTACATTAATGTGTCATTCACATAAACGACTCTGCAATCGCAGAACACCAAGGACGATGTTCATTCGGAAGGACACATTTTAAAAAAGGCGGGATGCTCAAACGATTGCTGTACCGATCTCTATGGTAAGACAGCTGGGATTCAGATCTGCAGTGGCCGATTGATCAAAAAGTACCGATTCAATGATGTTGTGTAAGGCGGGGGAATTAGACACCCTATGACATCCCAGGAGAGAGAATACCTAGGGTTCTCCTGAGTCAGCTACAAACTCTGCAGTCTACTATAAACAAGAGCAAAGGATCCCCTGAATAGCTGCATGTATACTTCCACATAGAAATGTTTTAAACCAGCAATTTAAGGGCAGCAAAGGCTTGCAGCGGTAAATGTGGCCCTAGAGAGGTGGCTCAGGTGAGTGTGGTGCAGGGCTGAGGAAGCAAGAAAAAAGTATCGGAATTTTGTGATAAAACAATGTAATGTATTGAAGCTTTTTCATTCTATTTTGCTTGTATATCACTTTCAGTGAATTGATGCGTGCACACGACCCCAGTAACTTTGTGTCCCTTTCCTGAGAGCAAAATAAGTCATCTAGATTGCACCAGAGTCAGACTTTAGAGTCTTTGCTGAGTGAATGTATTGTACAGACAGATATGTTTTACAATTTCTCTGATCTTAGATTCAGCTCCCACATTAATATTCTATTTTGGAGAAGTAAAGCATATTCTGCTTTAATTATAAAGCGTCATGCTGGGACAGGCCTGTCCCAGAGCCGTGAATTGGGCATCTCCCTCCAGCTGAAGTCCAAGGTCATCGGGAGAGAAACCGAGCCAGAGTGCTATAAAAACCGGACGTTTTCTTTTTTTAGTGGCTCGTGGGCATCCCTGATAAACTGCTGAGGAGCTGACTTGGCGAGGTGCCTCACCTCCTGGCAACTAAACCTGCTTAGGAAATGTATTTCTCTGCCACGAATTTGGCAGCTCTCAAGTAGAGACCTCAAGAGATAAAAGGGAGACTTCCCAGTAACTTGGGGACGTTGAGGGATGCCAGGTGTGTTGAGATGCTATGGGTGTTCATGTGGGCACTGAAGGACCAGCAGAAGATACAGACTGAGCTGCAGGATGGAAAGAAATCCACCACCCTTGCAGTGACAATGTCCACTGAGAGCATCCACTTTACTATTAAGTATCAAGGTCGTAGACATCCAAACATGCCTAGATTAACCCTGGGATATTCTCTGTCTATGTCAGAGGTCAAACCTGATTATTGAGGGCAACAAAAAAAAAACATATATTTTTTCCTTCCCTTTGCAGTAACTTGCAATGGATAGAGCATTATGCTTTTACACCTGAAATATATTGTCTGAACTCTTAATAAGTGTTCATGAACAAAAATTCAGATTGCCGAAGCAACAGAATGACATAATATGATAATGGAAATGACCACCATATCACAACCTCCAATGGAATTCTCATGCCCTGCTCGTGCCGATCCTCCTGTGTGCCACGCCCCCCTCGCTACCTCTTGTGGAATACCTATGTTGTCATCTGTTTTTAGTTGTGTCTAACTAGTCCTCTGTGTTTAAGTCCGCATTACAGTATGTTTCCCAGGTCTGGTCATTAATCTTGTGCTGTTTCTGTATGTTCCTGAACGTATCCTCCCGGAGCAAACCCCGTATTCACCCGATTTCTCAATTCCTGCTTCTATTGCCCCGGTCCGTGCTCCGTGTCATGACAGGAATCATGCTGGTGCTCTTCACTGGAACCACACGAGATGGGGGGCCACAGTACCAAAAGCTGAGCCTCACGGTGGCTGGCATGGCAATTTTATTTATGTAGCGCAAATCAGACGCAAGGCAGTTCAAAGTGTTTCACAGAGAAACAGGGTTACATTAAAACCGAACGTATATAGTAGAGGAAGTGGAGTTTATGATCCTGCCATGTTCCCTGTTGCCTGTACACCTTTGTATTGGTAAAGCTGCAGTCCATCAATCAGCTATGTCTACATGCTTATCATACTTAGCTTAGGGATTGACTAAGCTTAGACTGATCATGAATATCACTTTTAGTAACACTTTGCCAGCCTCCCATAGCTGTTATTGCGGGGTTCCAAATGATTTACCTTTTCCTCGCGATTCGATAAACAAATGGAATAGAAATCTGATAAACAAAAGAAATCTGATGTGTGTTGTGTACCTATTTATTTTCATAATTTTTGTGGGTAGCAATTACGATTGACGTACACAAAGCACCCCATTACTATGGCTAATGAAAGACACCAAGATGGCACCAGTAGGCAAGTACAACCCGTCTGCGATTAATTTTGTTCATTGATGTTGTTGCGTATTTGTCAATGTTGCTTATACCTCAGTTGTGAAAAACAAAAGCTACACATATCTTTCCAAAACCAACAGTTTTCTCAAAAAGAGTCCAACACATGGCATCTTCTTGCATAGCTGCCAAAGGTGAGGTGGGAGTTGCCATGGGTCCTGATTCAGAAATACTTTTCCAATGGTTTCCGTTCTGCTTCAGACATGTTGGGGATACGTCAGAGCTCATTACTATTGGTGCTAAACACTAGGCTAGGAAAACATGAGGGAGACCCCACTGGAGCGATCTCAAAACTCTGGCCCCTAATACTGCAGCCACACGGGATTATGGGAATGGGGCTTCAGAAGTGAGGGGAGTCTACGTTGGAAGTTGTTCAAAGCCGAATAATATGTTTATTTATGCATCGATCTGTCAGATGCTGTATTCTGGAGTGCCTCAGAATTTACCTAAAGAGTAAAACAGAATTTCAGCATGTTGTACACATCACTGTAAAGCATCTCTGAGGTCTTGCATGTCTTGGGTTTTGAGTCTTGCTCCTTTTAGATTCTCTGCCTCCTGGAATCTTCAGC
Source organism: Isichthys henryi (assembly GCA_026776945.1). Taxonomy (NCBI): domain Eukaryota; kingdom Metazoa; phylum Chordata; class Actinopteri; order Osteoglossiformes; family Mormyridae; genus Isichthys; species Isichthys henryi. The sequence continues at coordinate 9,241,751 of JAODJX010000097.1, forward strand.
TCTCTGCTTTTGAATGTACGTTCTGATTCGCCTTATCCTGGAACCATTCATCCAGACAGCAGCCCAAGTTCCTCTGGTTCCCTGTTCTCCGCACTGTTGGGGCTGTTGGTCTCAGGGGTCAGAAGATCTGGCGTGATGGATGGATGGCTCAGGTACAGGTTCTGTCACATACTTTGTTTTGTGAAGGCTAATAAATGTTGAGTCCAAGCTGTGACAGTCCATTTATTATCCATAACCACTTATCGAATGTGAAGTTGAGCAAGCAAACACACAGGGTGAGACTTGCAATGATGGTGAGGTAGCAGTATTAACTATTAAGCCAGCGTACTTCTAACATAATTTGAAAAATTCTATACAATTTCTATAATCCTAAAACTGTCCTAAAGACTAAAGAAACAGCTCAAGTGTTCAGCTTTTATAGAACTCGGTTTAGCTGACAGTCATGACCCATATGTTCTATCCCCCAGTATAACCAACAGGGGTCCTTCCCTGATCCTTCCCAGGTGTGTCTTTGTTGTGATTCCCAACCTTATTTTGTTAATCATCCTCGCCTGCATCATGTCAGCCCCTTATAAGTCCTGCATATATGTGCTTCCCAGTCCTGTGTTTCCAGTCTGGCCATTCAAGTCAATCCCTTTGTTGCCTGTGTCCTTCCTGATACTCGTCTTTCTGTTTTGACCCCTCACAGTCCTGTTTGTTTCCCTGTTGCTGTTTCAACCCCAATAAAGCCCCCTGTTTTGGTCGCCAAACGCCCTCGAATTCTTTGTTTCACACGTCACAATGCTAAAACAGCTACTTAACGGTAGTTGTCAACCTGTCCAATGGCAAGTTCAGCATCTTATATCCAGAGCTCTGTTTTGAAAGGACAGCGCAAAGTTTCCTAGTACTCTCAAAACATATGAACCTGACAACAAAATTTTTTGCGACAATTTCTGGTGAAGAAATTAATTTAATCTAATTATGTGTCTAGGTTGTGTATGGCCTCATTTGCTTAAATTTGCAAATGCATTAAAACATCATTAATAAAACTAGTTAAATAATCTATGCTGTATATTATACATAAATAATGCAGAGGCCTATTTTTACTTTAAAGAGATTGTCACAGCATATGGGACTAAGGACTCAAAGGTGGGCGTTTAGAGAAAAAGGGGTTTTATTAACTGAACGCGAGCAGGGAAATAAACAGGACCATGAGGGGTCAAAAGGAGAAGGCAAGTATGGGGAAGGACGTGGGCAGGCGGGAGGAGCAACGTCAGTGACCGGAGTGGGACTGACGAGACAAACAGGTACCGTAATGAAGTAGGTAGGTAACCATGTAGGTGATGAGGGGCAACAAGCAATGGGTGTGACTCATCAGGGCCTGTCGTGGAGGAGAGAGGAGGGTCAGGCAGACGTGACGGGTGGGACGTAACATAGATTGCTGCATATCCTTGACCTCTCATAATGAAACATAATTTCCTTCTTTGCCTCACACACAAAACATCATCAGATCAGCCACTTGCTTCTCACACAGGGGAGCTGCAGATGAGTACTCTGTGCCCTTTTATTTGCATCTGACGCTCCAGCCAGCAACTAGGCCCCGGAGTAACATGCACAACAAGCAAACCTTAGTAATCCTCCAGCTAGAATTAGCGCAAAAGGTGCAGGACAATTTAATAACAAACACTCTCCACTCCGAGCTCAAACTGACCTAATGTGTCCGTGCTAACTGAATTCTAACTGAATTAATGCAGATCTGTCAGCTACAAAACACTTGCATGAGGGAAAATAATGTCCAGTCATGGGTTCATTTTTGTTCGGCTTTCGGGGCCCAGATTATTTCCTGAATTAATTATCAGGACTGCAGCTGGGACTATAAATTAGGCATAAATCAAGCACTATGAAAAATGCTTAATGAAAGCTTGGGGAGACCTGAGTTTGAAACCTCTAACTTCAACTGTGTATACGAATGAAGGTTAAATAGGATTATTTACTCGGAATAACAGCTCTGAACAGTTAACCTCTAATGAATAATCTGTCAAAAAAATAATCATCTAAAATAATTCGTCAGGAGGCATGACTACTTCTGATTAATTCTGCCTGGAAAACACGTTGCTACACAACTGTCATAACAAAAAGCCTTCGAGGACAAACAAGAATTACATACAGAAGACAAGTTCAGAGCCTGAATTGCTCATTAAAAAAATAACTGACGGTCAATCACCAGTGCTAATTAATGCAGAGTCAATGTGGCTTAAGCAGAATTCGAAACACAAAGGAAGACTTTGTGTTCCCCGTTCTCTCCATCTCTGTGTTCGTTTCCTCATCATCCATTTATCAGACTCTATATCCTTTTCCTGGAGGAAACAATGCGAGCCTTTGTTTCCCAACAGTCCGGTCTCGGTCAGGCTGGCACAGCACCGGGCATCCCATGCCGGTTCTCCACCTGCTAAATGAATCTCACAGGCGGCCGAGTCCTCTCACCTCACCGCTTGAGTGCCTCGTTAATAGCTCTGCTTGCTTGCCATTGGACACCTCTCTACACTGGCTGCGTCACACTGAGCTGCTACGCATGCCAGATATAATTCTGACTCGGCCCTGGTCCAGTTATTGGCAAATCTATAGTTAATTATAAAGGCTAACTATACTGCATGCCTCTGTCCTCAAACTCATAGGAAACTTTCACTGAGTAGGGTGGTGCAGTGGTTGGTGCAGTGGTTAGCACAGTTGCCCACTGGGACCTGGGTTTGAGTCTATGTGTGGAGCTGGCAAGCAGAGTGTAACTAGGTCTCTGGCTCCATTATGCAACTCCTGTGAAGATCTGTAACTTCAGCATGATTGTGGTGAACAGCTTGCAAATAAAAATAACTATTATATAATAATCATCTTAACTCTAACTGATGAACACTATGTCCACAGCGCATACATTTTTTCGACTAGTTTCCTTGTTTTTAATGTGTTTTGTAGCATACAAAACTGGCACAAGTAACAGGATATAAAAAATCTAAGGTTTTCAAATAACGTGAAATGTTTAGCAGGATGTGCATCTCCATCAGTGAAGCCGATGCACTGCACATGTCACCCCGATGCACTGACAAAAATCCAGTGCATTAAAGAAACACACGATGCCACTACTAATGCAATACGATATAATTCACTCCTATTGCGATACAATGCGATTCGACGTGATTTGATTCAACAAAATGCAATTTAATTAACGTAATGCACAAGGTCTTATACTTGTAAAAAATCTTGCAAAGGTAGATCTACTGAAAAATGCTCAAGGTAGAACATGCACCAAGTTACCAAGAGTTTGTATATTAAACTTCTGAAAGTTTATGAACCTAACAGGTACTGGTTTCTAGATGAACAGCAAGAACAAATTTCATTAATTGTGGTTAATAACAAGGAGGCTAATATACCGCTTTCAGAACGATTTTTTTTTTGTTGTTCCATGTTTATAGCACAAAAAATTTTTAACCAAACGCAGCTACTGTTTTCTAGGTTGATAACAAGAATTCCATCACAAACGCATAGTCAATGGCGACCATGATACAACTAGTTTCCAAGTTGGGAGACGGTAATTTTTTCCCGAAATTCTAGCATCAGCACGTTAATCTTACCAGTGCGTTA
>JAODJX010000097.1:9261391-9314792 GCA_026776945.1 Isichthys henryi
TATACCTTAATAACCCGTATTTATCACATTATATACCTTAATAACCCGTATTTATCACATTATATACCTTAATAACCCGTATTTATCACATTATATACCTTAATAACCTGTATTTATCACATTCACATCACTGTTCCTGTTTTCACACAGAGAAAATCTGTTGTGATTCAGTTACAGAATTTAAGTGTTTCTAAACTAAATGGTGCTGCTGATGAGAGTATGAGATCAAAAAGTATGAACTGTGAAATACTCTGACACTTTTTACTTCAGTGTCCAAAGCACCAACTAAAAGTGGTAACAAAACGATTGAGTTACATTTTTCCTGTATTTCAGACTAAAGTAAATCTGCCCCGAGCAGCGGACATGAACCCATATGTGCCCAGAGTCCATGTCAATTCCAGACAGGTGATAGCCTCCGAGGACTACACTGTTGCTCTGAAGAAATTCCTTGAATACTTGTTGAAGGCACCAGCTGAGCAGAGGCTTCAGTTGCTGAATGCAGGTACAGTATGTGTATTTGTGTGGTTTACCTCTGATTGCAAATTAATTTTGTAAGAAATAGACGAGAATCTTGGATGCTTCAGACAGTTGCCTTTCTGGCAGATACACACAACAGCACATCTGGATGCTACTGATAAGTTTTATTAGAGAAATAAAGACATTTTGATTTGCTGGGTCAGGTCTGAGGTGATATAAGATTTTTCAGTCTGCACCTTCTGGGAAATAGGTTGTACATGTCTTGATTCTACTATTTAATTTGGCTTCATTCATTCCCCCCCAACACACAGACCTTTGTATTTCAATGATCATGTTGTGTCTCCTCAGTCTCAGTCTCAGTCTCTCTCCTACGCCAGTGATGTATTTGTATAGGTTACCTATTTTGTAGTTTACTTGTTGCATATGAATTCCGTAAGAAATAGATGGTAAATGTGCATGCTTCTGACAGTTGCATTTTTGGCAGATACTCGCAACACATCTGTTGATGGTGAGTTTTATTAAAGAAATAAAGATGTTTTGGTTTGCTGAGTCTGGACTTAGGGTGTAACATTTTTTAAAATCTGCACCTTCTGGGAAATAAGTTGGATTTTGTAAACAGGGCTGCAATGTTTATTCCTTGCAGACAGAAATAAAGAATTTCACCATCCAACAATGCCTGATGTCCGTGGGACACGTGAGTGCCGAACTGTTTCCACCATGACTTAAAAATACACCTTTTATTTCAAGGATTTCACGAAGTGGAGCTTCACTCCAACCTTTTATTGTAGCAGTCCTGTAATTCTAGTTGTCAACGGTTCTTTCTCCGTACTTTTGTCCCAACTTGGCTTTTGAATTGAAGAACATAACATGTCTTGACTCTGCACCAACACTCTGCACCTATGCCACCAACTTAAAGCTATTTTTTTTCCTGGGGGGCGGGGGGAGTTTAGGTGCCGAAATGTTCCGTCAGCCCCCTGGGTATTTACCAAATCAAGGCACAAGGAAGAAGCTGCCATGTAAGTTAAGGGTCAGTCATAACTGTTAGGTTGACTAGGTTAAAAGGTAGTTCTTCCCATGTGTGTGCTTATATGTGCATGTTGCATATCTGTAGATGTATGATTATATGATATACATATATAAACATGGACAAATTTCTTGGTTCCTTTCCACAAACAAACAAAAAAACACAACTATCTCTGAAATAACTTGAAACTGACAAAAGTTTAATGGCAACCCTTACTGTTTAATCCATATTTAACACAAATCACATTTGCTTTTGATTATTGATTCAGTTGAATATTTTATATAATTAAACAAATGAAAACGGCATGAACAAAAAAAGATGGTACCATTAATTTAATACTTTGTGGCGTCACCTTTTACACCAATCACTGCCAGCAAGCGATCTCTGTACTTCACAGTGAGGTATCTGCATTTGTCAATCAGTAGTTTAGCAATTATCTGCATTATCCTTCTGACCAACCTGGGGTTGCATTTGCTCTCGCGTCTGTGTCCTGCAAGGTTGGCTACAGTCCCATGAACCTTATAACTGCTCAAGTTGTCTCAGGTTTAAATGGTGGTGCCTCCACACTGCAATTTTCATACCTTCCCATAGATGTTCAATAGGATTAAGATCTGGGCTCATGGAGGGCCATTTAAGAATAGTCCAGTGTTTTTTTTTTCTTATGTGCTTTTAGCTGTATGTTTTGGGTTATTATCCATTGGAGGACCCATGACCTGCAACTAAGCCTCAGCTTTCAGACACTGGGCAGTATGTTTCACTCCAGGATGCCTTGGTAGTCTTGAGTCTTCATTGTGTCCTGCACAGATTCCAGGTTCCCCATGACAGATGCAGCACAGCAGCCCCAAAACAAACCCGAGCCCCCTCCATGTTCCATAGTAGGTATGTTGTTCTTTTCTTTTAAAGCTTATTTTTATGTTTCTGTAAACATAGAGCTCATGTGACTGGAGAAATAGCTCCAGTTTTGTGTCATCAGTACATAATACATACAGAAACTTTGGGGCTTGTCGACGGATGATGTGATCAGAAGGTGATGTACCTTGACCTTGGAGCTCAGCTTGAATGGTTTTGGATGGTTTCCTTGGCTCTTTTTCTACCATCCACACTGTCCTTCTGATCAGCCTGGGGTTGCATTTCCTCTTTCATCCACGTTCTGGGAAGTTCCATGAACAGTCCCATGAACCTTGTACATTTTAAATAAAATTGACCCTGTGGTCACATGAACATGAAGCTGCTTGGAGATGGTCTTATAGCCTTTACCTTTAACATGGTATCTATAATCCTCTTTCTGAGCTCCTCAGACAGCTCCCTCCTTTGCTTTCTCTGGTCCATGTTCAGTGTGATGTAGGCGATGATACCAAACAGCACAGTAGCATGTTCTTCCCCTTTAAATGGGCTGAATGGCTGAGGAGAAGCTTGAAGGCACCTGTGATAAACGTGACTATAATACAAGGATAAATAGTCTCTTTAGGGTTACCAACAAATCTCTCCATACTATTTTATCATATCTTTGTAAAATAAACAGCCAATCATTTCTTTTCACAATTTTATTGATTTACTGTATCACATACAGTGAGGCATGCAGGTATACATTAGACAATTGCTTTTACCGTAACTGAATCACTTTTCAGGAGAAATGAAGCATTGTTCCAATGTCTGTATGTGTGTGTGTGTGTGTGTGTGTGCGTCAGACACCGAGAGAGAGGGAGAGAGGTTGGCAGGACTTGAACACAAACACACACAAGCAACAGAAATTTCACACGAATCATCGGACGGGGCACAGATCCAGATGTTCTTCTCTGGTGCTGAATTTGGACAGATGCCAGCTGTCCGTAGTGCTGTAACTTGTGCATATATGCATATATTATTTTAAAGTCACTGTTTGTGGATGAGTGAGTTCACCTGTCTATTACTGTCAATGAAGATGCATCCTTTTTGATCAGGAAACAGATTTTTTTCTCAACATTTCACCCAGAACCATGTGGAGGGTTGAGTTCAATATAACAGCTCTCTGATGGGTTCGGTGTGGACACCTCTGGTGTTTCTGTCATCTGTTACACCCTCACTTATTCTTTTAATGTTTGCTTTCAGTTCCTAATAACAAGGAAATGAAGAGTGAAAAATTCAATAGTAAGAAACATTAATGCATCAACATTCCATTTTGTGATTCTCAGTTAAAATGACTTTCATACAGTTTAGAATGTTTCAATTTGCATTTAACAGAGAGATGATCCAGTCTGCATCCCACTGCACATTTTTGTCGTTAAATTGCATTTAACACGGGTAAAATTTCCAGAGTATTTACGAAGCTGAAAAATACAATGGAAATTTTGAATCTGGTTAAATTTGCAAGATGATACAAGCTAATCTCCTCCAGAAACGCAGAAGAAAATACCACATCCTCCAAAAGAACCAGCCGCTCCTTTAATGAACGTTAATGAGCCACCAAAAGCCCTGGCTCTTTATATCCCCCATGGTAAGCAGAAGCACCATTTTCCATATGTGCCGATTTTCAGTTTGCTCTAGATTTTGTTACATCACACAACATGTACATTTACATGTACTGTATTTATCAAAGCATTCATAATTTCATTTATTCAGAGACCTAGTGCATAAAACTGAATTATACAATTTAATTCCCTTTATATATTATTTAGCTTAATTTCCAGCATAGTAATAGGAAAGCATTTATGCAAGCTTCGGGAAGAACAGCACACCAACAATAAATCACAGTGAAATCATGTAGTATGTAGGGCCAGTGACAACAAAGAGCAGTTAACCACTGTGTGATACAGACCTCTGGGAGTCAATTCCAGTCCCCCAAGACATGTAAGTCTTATAACCAGACATAAGTGTACAGCTATTATAATGGTTATGATGATCAGCTGGGGGGCGGCATGGTGGTGCAGTGGTTAGCATGGTGGTGCAGTGGTTAGCACTGTCGCCTCACACCTCTGGGACCCCCCACAGTCCAAAAACATGCTGAGGTTAATTGGAGTTGATAATTGCCCGTTGGTGTGCATGTGTGAGTGTATGGTGTGTGAGTGTGCCCTGTGATGGGCTGGCCCCCCATCCTGGGTTATTCCCTGCCTCGTGCCTATTGCTTCCGGACCCAGTAAGGATAAGCGGTTTGGAAAATGGATGGATGGATGGATGATCAGCTGCTCAGTTGGTGGTGTCACTGCATTCATGATGAGGGTCAAAGGGCTGCCCGTGAGAATGCCATGTATTACCTGTCTAGTTGAGCTGAAAAATACGGCGTGCTGTAAATTGTAAGGATGTAGCTAGACTCCTAGCTATAGGTATTTACATTAATTTTCAGTTTGCTTTTTTTCAGAACCAAAAAATGTCCCAGGTGTTGCTTCTGCTGCTACAAGTGATCTACTGAAGTGTGAGTTTGTTTCTTGTTCAAAGTTGTGGAGGTTTGTTTCTCCTTGTAACGCGATTGAATATTCCGGATTGTTGGTGTGCGGTGACTGATTGTTCCCACCTTTTTACCAGATGGCGTTGAACTGACTCTGGACCCCATGACGGCCCACAAGCGCATCCTCCTGTTGGAGAATTTCACGAAGGCCATGTTGGTTGACGAGCCGAGTCCTTACCCCGACGGGCCCAGCCGCTTCGCCGTGTGCTCCCAGGTGCTGGGCACCAGGGGCTTCTCTCAAGGACGCCACTACTGGGAGGTCAAGATGAGCAGCAACAATTTCTGCAGCCTTGGCCTGGCCTACAAGAGCATCGATCGCGATGGCCCCACCAGCTGGCTGGGTCGCAACAGCCAGTCCTGGTGCCTGGAGTTGTCCAACGTTAAGCTCTCTGCCTGGCACAACAGCAGTGAGACAGTGCTGGAAAACCTCAACCCCAGTCGGGTAGGCATCCTACTGGACTACGATCAGGGCACCGTCACCTTCTACAACGTGGCTGACAGGGTCTATCCCTTCTACACTTTCATTCAGCGCTTCTCAGAGCCTGTTTATCCAGCCTTCTGGATCTTCTCTAGTGGTTCTCACATCACTCTGTGTAAGATGACCAACTGAGCAGATGCTTATGCATATTATCCAAAGCACATTCATAACCCGGTGCTAATGTTGAATATTGGCAATTAGGACAGTAGTTAACATGACTTATTATTGGGGGTGAATAATACAAACAATGATTTTATAATATATCTAATAATGAAATCAAACTTTGATTATTATGTTTCATTTTGTTTGTGAAATTGCTTTTTTTTAACATTTACATAATACTGTATCTTACCATTTTTTGGTTCTGAAAAAAACGCAAACTGAAAACTAATGTAAATACCAATAGCTAGGAGTATATTGTTGCTGTCCAATGGAAAAACATGTATATCTCCAAAAGTTCATTGTTTCAGAAGTGTGAAAAAAAAGCATCTTCTCATAAACTACATTGCAAAATAAACCTTAAACATCATAATGAGACTCCCTCAGCACCACAAGCAGAAACCTGTCTTCACACAGCCAGCAGTGAACGGCTCAATGTTTTAAATGGACTTACGTGGATTGTTGTCAGCGAGGCAAATACGTCCCTGACAAAATACAATCTAATCTCACTTTATATTCACGGTTAGCAATGATGGTAATTATCTAGCTATCTAGCTGTTAATGTTGTTAAAATTAGTGATATAAAGTAATCCATACAAATGACCATCATGAATACATGTCTTAACCAGTACTATCAGTAGACAGAGGAGAATTCCATCCATCTACAGTAAAAAGTCACAATCATTAAATTGTGGACATCGGACAGCAACAATATGATAACAATCCAGTGATGCCTTATATTTAAACGTCAGACATTTTTACTCTTTTATCCAAGCAGGTACTTTGGTTATGAGCTTCATTGAGACGCTGTACAGCGCCATGGACCTTGTAACATGAGTAAACAATGTCAATATGCTAACAGGTATCTCAAAGCTAAGCTTCCACTTCGCGCAGCTGAAAATTCTCTTTTCACATCCGGAGTGTGACCATCAGAAAAATTTTTAAAATTCCAGAAAACCTGGATCTGGCTATGTGTCCTGAGCATAGCACTTGTGGTTCACTAGCTAGGGACTGGAATCAGAAACCAGATGCTTTTTGTCACTGATGTACACTGGAATGACTGATGTGTTCAGTGATGCTGGTGACGTTGTACATCCAGAATTTGATGCTGCTGATGAAGCTGAGAATTGTGTTACATCTGGAGAGATTACAGACCTCCTCCATATTACGCAGACTCCCAGTAGAACATCCAGTCGGTCTGGAATCTGATGTATTAATGATAAAGTCAAAAGCCTTAATGTTTACTTAAAGCAGTTCAATTTTGGTAATAGTTTCCAGGTTTATTACTATGTTTTAATTGAAAAGATAAAATATGAATTGTGACGCACAAGTAATAAGCCCATTCATTAGGATTTCAGAAATCAATTGGGAACCGGGATTTAATTTGTGTTGTTTAACTTATATTGACATTTGGGTGTTGAAATGTTTTACTATTTGAGGTGACATGTCTTTGGTTAATTTAAAAGGTTCTCTTCTCAGGGGCTGTGACTTAGTGGGTTCTGATGCTGTGTCTGTGACTGGAAGGTTGCTGGTTCAAATCTGAGGCCTAGAGTGAGTTCATTGTTGGCTCCTCGAGCGAGGCCCTTAACTGCCAGTTGCTCCAAGGATGGCCTTTTGGATTGTCTGCTAAATACGTAAACTGTATACACTGGCTAGAAGCGTTATGAGAATTCAGCACGGTGTTGGCCCCTGGTCATCATTGTCTTTTGCTTTAGCAAAACACAGTTAATAGCAATGTCATCCAGCTGTAACACAAGGGCACTGGGCCCTGTACCCATCGCTGGACTTCTTCCTCCAAACGTACTTGGATGGAAATCACAGCCAAATAAACAGGTGATGTTCATTTCTGTTGCCATAGTATTTGGGGGCAATTATTATATAATATTTAAAGTCACCTAGGGAATTTTGGAAGGAATAAAAGACTAGTAAGTTGATAGACAAAATGAAACCAAAATCATGTTTTAGCTCATAACAGATGTGATTTGTGTCCTGTAAAGAACGTGCATGTCAGAGCTCAATGGACGGCAATAATAAAAAAATGTATTTTGTATGGTGATTCCTTCCCAAATCACGTTTGTGTCTATGTTGCATATACATCTGCAGAGTGCAGACCTTTTAACAGTGAATGGCCTGGGGTTTGTTTTGTGGCTTTACCAGTGATCTCTTCATCAACTTGCCACTTACCAGTTAAAGCAGTTCTCTCCCCTTTCACCTGGGTGGCTTGAGTGATTACAGATTGGTGTTGAAGAACCTGTTTTTTACACCCTGGGGTTAGCCAGACTAATTATTTTACCCCAATTGCTCCATGGGTGCTGGACACTGGCTGACCGTATGTTGTGACCGTAGGTTCTCACTTGTCTGTCTTATGGAAAAGATGGATGAAGAGGTACGTCTATTCTTTTCAAACACCAAATCATATCAAAGAGGAATAAAGATTAACCCTTCTGATTACTTGATTCAATTCAATGGTTGAAACAACGTTGAGGGTTTCACATCTATCAGATCCATTATGGTTTGGTTTTCACCCCCCTCCCCCCCTCCATTAAACTTATCATCCTAGAGTTACAATCTGATCCCCTTACTGATCCTTTAACAGATAAGAAAAAGGAGAGAAGGCAAGGAAGGAAAGTTCTCTTTATTATATTTTAGGCCAGTGGTCATTTAATTATTTTCATTCAGTCACCGCCTCCACCACAAAATTACCCCCTTCTGGCTATAGAATGCATCATCGCAACAACTGCGCAATTACTGCAAGGTTAAAGCAAAACGCTTTGAAATTCAACTCTGTGGTTCAATATGTGAATGCAGGCAAGCGGAGAGGCTTGAAGGCTCAAGGAGTCTTTTCCAAACACCACATTAAATAGTGAGGACTTCACAAGTTTAAAACACCAAAAAAACAAGCAAGGCCCTGTGACACAAAGCAGGATTTCTTGCTTAGCAAGATAACTTGTCAGATTTAAGGTAGTCTGGGCTAAATGTAAGTGGGTGAAGTTAAAGTCCATTTAAACTGGGGGACCTTAAATCTGACAAGTTTTCTGGCTAAACAAGAAATCTTGCTTTGCCTAGAGGTGGAAAAACTCACAAAACGACCAACATGAACCAAAACAAACACACATAATATTCCAAAATATTCCAAAAAACTGGAATATTTCTGTCCACCTTCTTTCATAATGTCTGACAAGGCATGAATTGTATTTTTCCTAAACAGTGAAATGCTGCATTTGCTTTACATCTACAATACATAAAACTGAATGTACTTCTCCATGTGTCCTGGAAAGGGACGACATCTCAGACAGATGCACCCCAGCCCAGATCTCTGTGCTGTATGTGACAGGCTCCAGGCCAACTGCCACCCTGTCCATGATGAGTGGTCGTTAAAATGTTATCAGCGACTCGTAAACATAACTAACCAAGATCCAGAAGGCCTCATTGCTTTCTTCAAAAGTGTTTTCATGGCATGTGTGTGTAAGAGGACAGACAACACAGACATTTTTTCACAGCCATACAGGAGACTTTCATATACTGTGCGCCAGGTGCTGACGCCAACTGTAAACAGGCGCAGCTCAAACACGAGCCATGAAGAGCCTTTCAATCTTCACAATCAGTTTGCAAACATTCATAAATGATACATAGCTTCTTGAGATGTTATGGAGCCACACAAAAGCATCATCATAAGTCGGTCGTCTTACATATGACGAGATCGTCAACATCATTGCATAAAATATCATCTTGGTGCCCCCAGCACATTAGCCCAGGTAAATTACTTAAATTCTACCCCACTATAACAATAAGGGCGTAAATTCATTTATTCACTCCAGACAGGTCATTTAAATCCTTTGGAGAGGTAGGGTTCTGCTATTTACCCATCAGTGCAGTGCAAGAACACAAACGCAGGGTCTATGCCGCATACCAGCTGCATCACTGCTCAAATCAGACCGCTGGAGCGGCAAGATTTCTCCACATAAGTGAATCGGTATATAATCAGAAAATAAGACATGCCATACAGTGAACACGAACATATACATATTTCATAAATAAACTTCCTCTTTGGTGGGAAAGACATTTTTTTTTGTGTAAACTACCTTTTCTCCACAACCAAGGAGAACCAGAATTATCTGATACTAAGTAAGAATATTATACGGAGCAGTGCAACAGAAATGAACAAGCGCAACACTAAACAGTAGTACTGAAGATGTCAGTGCTCTCACTGTGGTGAGCTGCTCTGCAAGCTGTCTGGGAAGATGGATCCCAACTCCCAGTCCACGGACCGGTATTGGTCCGTGACCCGTACTGAACCCTGCCCCGAAATGCTGGGTGAACAGTTGGCACCCGTCCTGTATATCACTGGATTACCACACACTGTAGAATAAAATACCGTGTCCTATACAGATCCACAAAAATATAAGACAGGTCCTATATTTCCATACAGTGTCTGCTCCCACTTGGAAAGTTTTACTGCAGGAGCTGCTGCCTGTTCCCCAGGTCTGCAGACATCAAAACGTTGGGATCACCTAGTGTAGTGTTCTCAACTACCCAGATAACTGAACCCGGATCACAAGAGGTGCTGCACGCAGTGTGCAATGTAATGAGACTCACAGCATGGCAATTAAACTCTCCAGTGCATTGGCAACACCCCTACCTTTCGAAAGGTAAACACAGTGCCCTGAAGATTAGTCTTATTTGCCTTATTAGGCAGTGCTAAACCTGGGCTATGCAAAGGCAACCACACCCTTTGCAGTCAGTCGTGGTCAGGCAAGACGATGGCCTCATGGCAACAGTAGCAAATGGAATCAGTGCAAAAATCATACCCTGACATCTGAGTACAGCACAAGCCATGATCAATCAGACCTCCCCCCAACTCATCCTCCTGAATCAAGAGCGCCACCTGAATCACTGTGACAGAACATCCTTGGGAGTGTGCAGGCATTAGAGGGGTTGCTGAAGGGTTGGACTGAACCAACAGATGACTGGAGGGGGGAGAGGTGTCTACGCTACATATGGTTGACTAGCTCTGTTGGTTTGGCATCGGTTTTGAGGGCGTCCGTGTCAGAGCAGCTGGAGTCGTCGTCCTCCTCATCATCTGTCTGCTCCAGGCTGTGGTACAGCATGGGCGCCCGGGTCTTGTGTGTGATGGTGATCGTACACGGCCCCTGGGCCCAGGGTTCCCCATCTACTTGCATGGGCATCCGGGAGCCCTTCAGCACCAACTGAGGACACAGAAACGGGCCTTTATCCTTTAAGGCTGGTGTCTTAACAGCCCTCCGATAACAGAGAGACTGTCCCGTGAAACTCTGAAGCGCTACCAATCTTCTGGAGCAGTGTTTCCCAATCCAGTCCTCAAGGTCCCGCGGACAGTCCATGTTTTACCGCGATTCAGGAGTAACAGGGAGCCGAGAGGGAGCAAAAACGTTGTCTGGGGATCCCCAAGGACTGGGTTGGGAAGCACTGCACTAGAGGCTTCTTCAAAGGAAGGGCCGCAAACGTAGATCCCGTAGAGACACGGTGAATAGACTCACCCGCACTGTGTGAGCCTGGCCCAGGCGTACAGGGTTGGCTAGTTTGACCTGGATCTGGGCACAGTGGAAAGACCCGAACACCCCAACCACCTCCAACAGGCCGTCATCCAAACTGTGGGAGAGACGGAGAAGTATACAGCTTGAAGCGATTACATGGAGGGTGGTTGTAGGTCACACTCATCATTTAGACTACATAGACGACACGTTTATAGAAGCAAAGATAAAACATTCCTTATTTTTACTGCACTACTGCATGGTTATTGTCCATCTGTTTTCTGCAGAGTATACTCTTAGCTGTTCTTTCTACTGGTTGCGGCTGAAGCAGTAAACACTGCCATGCTCTTGCTGGAATGCAACATCCCGAATGACACAGAGAGCGATCCAGAGCGAGGGGACACACAGTCGCAGCCCATGGTGAGTCTGAGGCCGTCCCTTTAAGCAGCAATGATTCCCATTTCACATCTTTGATTGAATGATGTACTTTGTCCTCCACACACATCGAGAACAAGCTAAATATCCAGGAGCATTTAATTAAAAATTTCATAAACAACATTAAAACCATGGATCCATTCTGCCTTGTATCAACAATTCAGGCTGCTGTTGGTCCTGTAATGGTGTGGAAGATATTTTTTTGGCACACTGAGCCCCATTATACCAACTGAGCATTGTTTAAATGCCACAGCCTACCTGAGTACTGTTGCTGACCATGTCCAACCCTTTATGACCACAGTGCACCCAGCTTCTAATGGCTACTTCCAGCACAATAACACCCCATGCTACAAAGCTCGTATTATCTCAGACTCGGTTTGCTGAACATGGTAATAAGTTCATTGTACTCAAATGGCCTCCATGGTATACAGATCTCACCCGATCCAATAGAGCACCTATGGGATGTGGTCGAACGGGAGATTCGCATAATGAAGGTGCAGCTGAAAGACCTGCGGCATCCGTGTGATGCTGTCATGTCAACGTTAACCAAAGTATCTGAGGAATGTTCCAAGCACCTTGTTGAATCTATATTACAAAGAAGTGAGGCAGTTCTGAAGACAAAAGGGGGTCCAACCCAGTACTAGCAAGGTGTACCTAACAAAGTGGCCAGTGAGTGTACATATAAATGTTAAGGATGATTGTGGTTGATTCATTTAATAACAGTGATGGACATTCAAGGGAGTTTATGAAGTACGTTGGAAACCGCTGATATCACTGGAGTGGTTAGTCTTGCTCAATGGTGTGTAGAAAAGAGAAGACAAGGGGATTAACATAAGAGCAGGATGAACTTAAATAAAACATGCTGGGTTCGAGGCACATGTGATGCAAAGATTCTGTTATTTGAAGAATTGACAAAAACTGCAAAATGGCTAGAGGTGATGTACAGTGGCCCATGTGAAATACTGAAATGATTCGAGTGCCATAAATGTATATAACCCTAACCACTTGAGAAATGTTCACTCAGAGAAATGTTAGGTATGACTTCCTTTGTGCAATGCGAGAAAAACGAACCTAGCATTCACTTAAAGAAACTCTCCAGCTGCCTGTTGTTTAATGTTTGTTTACTGTTATTCTGTTGAGATCCAATTCTTACACAACAAAACCTATTTAACCGAACGTGAAAGCACAATGGGCTCGTTTCACACTCACCGCGTTGGCGGACACGGCTCATCCCCCATTCCTTCCCAGAGACGGCAGCCACCCCCCCAGTAGCCGATGTTGCAGACGATTATCCCCTCCAGGCTGGGTAGGTTCACCCTCTCCCCATCCAGCTCCAGCTACGGGCACAAACATGGCGGAAGTTACAGCCTGAACATCTCAGAGCCGCCCGGACATCAAAGCCACAGCCAGGTCAGGATGGGTATTACAGGCAGGGCTGCAGTCAGAGTCCAGGCTATGTTACCAGCTGTCTGGGTCCAGCTGGAAACCCTCAACATAACACACACTGTTTGTCACGCTTGTCCTCCGAAGGCAGCCAGCTGTTCCCTGTCGGGGACGTAGCAGTGGCCTGCAGCCTGGCAGTTCTCCAACTGCGAGAGAAGCACTCCACTTAGCACTCTACCTCCAGCCACGAGTCAGCCATAAATAGCCGTCAGTGGGCAGGGGTGATATCGAGGGAAGAGTTTAAAGGCAAACTGGCTATGACAAAACTGCCGAAAGTACTGGGGGAGGCGGAGCATGACATGATATGATTTCAATTGTACAGACATAGCAGGGTATGTGTAATACTTTACCGGGGGGGGGCAAGTGAAGCTTCAACTCCAAAAAAGAAGAAAGTTCTAATTGCAATTTCACGCATTACCGTGAAGCAGCTTGCTAAATTGCCCGTAGGTGTGCATGTGAGAGTGAATGGTGTGTGTGAGTGTGGACCCCATCCTGGGATGTTCCCTGCCTCGTGCCCATTGCTTCCGGGATAGGCTCCGGACCCCCCGCGACCCAGTAGGATAAGCGGTTTGGAAAATGGATGGATGGATGGACCGTGAAGCAGTTCAGACACATACCTCAATCTTTTTATCCAGATCTTTGCACTCCTGCACCAAGCAGTCCTTGGTCCCATACAGAAAGTAAACTGCCTGGGTGAGTAAAACAAGCATAAATCACTAAAAGGGGGTAGGAGGGTAACAGGGCAACTTGCACTATAAATGAAAATCAGAGCAAGAAACTGCCTGTCGGAGCAGACAATCCGCCAATTAGCAATCAATCATGGATGCAGAGCACCTGCAGTTTTATGGCACTGTACGGTCTGCAGTGTCTGATACCAAAGGGCTAAGCAGCCCCCAGCCACACCTTGTTGATGATGCGACTGGAGAAAAACGAAGGAGTCTTCTCACGATGGGCGTGAAAGTTCAGAGCCATGAGCGCATCTGGACCCACTGAGAAATAGTTGTTCATGGACAGAACCTGGCAGGAAAAAAAAATAAAAAAAATTTTAAATCGCAGCACTGGAATCAATAAGAACATTTCAGAAAGCAAACAAGCACAGAACTCCGAGTCCAAATCACTGGATTAAAAAGGTATGAAATACTGCAGAAGTTAAATTTCAACCACATGTACTTACCTTTGGTTTCCGGAAATAGTATCCTTTTGAGGCGACCTGGACTTTCCACCTAAAAATTATTCGCCAATCATTAACCAATAACTACTAACAAAAACTGTTCAGATATAAAACAACCAAAAAAAGACCAAAACACGATCAAGTAAGAAAAATCATCCAGGCAATATAGCCGAACATCAAAATGTATCACAGGAGGCAGAGGTGGAAATTTCAGGTGCAGACAGTCAAAAGCCAGACCGTGATTCTCTTTCAACCAACCCACAGAATACGGTGCGACTGAGACTCTTAATGCTCTAAAAACTAAATCATGGTTTGGATTTACTTTCTGGACCTGCAATTTCTACCTCTGCCAGGAAGAGAACTGCTATGGCAATTGACATTTGTTTTTTGATGCAGATATCTGGCCCCAGTGTAATACTTAATCAAAACATGCAAACTGGTTCAGATAAGGGAAGCTGGCATGCAAAATGACACGTTAATTTTAAGATAGATGGAAAATGCTAACGTGAGAAGTCAAATACTACCAAATGCTGCCCAGCAAATGGCACAGATGTGATTGGGGGGGGGGGGCGTACCTGTCCATGTTGACCACCTCAGCATCCATAATGTTCCTCAACACCTGCTCGACGGGTATCTCTCCGGCATAACCCGCCCCCCAGCCCAGCGAGTTGGACAGGTCATTCCCTGTGCCGAGGGGCAACACGGTCACCCACGGGATAAACTGCTCTTGGCCCTAGAGAGACACAACCAGACATGCATACTGAGTTTACTTATCGTCTAAATAACCTGACTCATCAGGCGCAGCCTAAACGGATGCAAAAATATTATCAAGAACCACTCATGCACTCGTGATAAAACTAGGAAGAATTTTCACGACAAAAAAAATTTGCCGTGCAATTGTTGCGGTTACAGTATTTCAGTATTTGCCAATGATACTGAACACAGACACACACACAGACAGATTGGTAGGGCTGCATGATATATGTGCAAAAATCCCACTGCATTTGTCTGCACTCCGCTCTGTCTATTGACACACTCGCAGCAACATTACCAACTAATTTCACGCACTTTATTGGCAGATAAGTTTTATTTAGCTATAGTTGATTTTGGGTAATTTAATCAGTGTTTCTCGCGGAAATTTGACACTCACGGCGTGACATCGTGCAGCGCTATAGATCAGGCATCTATATCTTTGTGGGGACTCAGCATTGATTTCTATGGGCATAATCCTAATCTAACTATGACAACCTCAACCCAGCCCCAACCTTAACTGTAATTAACCAAACAAAATACAAGACATTTGGCATTTTTAGTTTTTATAAAATTGAGTTTTCCCTGAAATAAGGGTCCCCACAACATCAAAATAACAGGTTTTATCACATTGTGTGGACATTTGATCCCTACAACGTAATACACACACACACCCAACAAGCTGTTGACCTGAATTATGGAACAGCGCCACCTGCTGTATGTGCTGCACCATCTAGTGACAAAAAAGCTGAGTCACTAAGCAGGACTGAGGATTCCTTCAGCAGAGCCTTTAGCATGAATTTTACACATGTAAATGTAAATGCTGACACTGTAATTGCTGCAACTGTACACAACAAATACTAGTATGCAATCATCCTCACAAACCGTCTGGAAACGGCACCAGGTGCCAGACACTGCCGGTTTGTTTCAATTAGCAAAGACTTCCAGTTACAGTAAATCTCAGGTGCAGGGAAAGCAAAGCGATGTAACTGGGACCCACAGCTCTGAGCACATTCTGCTATACACGGCCTGTCTAGGAGAACTGGCTCCAGCAGGGCTACGCAGTGCAAGCAGACACACAACCGACAAAACTGACAATTTGGCATCCGACAAACCGGTGCACTGAACAAGTCCTGTGATCATATATAAAATCACTGACCATGTGACCAGATGTTTCCATGGCAACAGAGGTAAAGTGGTACCCAGTGAGCGGAACCCCCAGGAAGAGGGACTACGCAGGCAGGGGAACGGCTCAAGGGCTGATGCTCACCTTGAGCTTCATGGTGTCGATGGCGTCCAGCACCCAGCCCACAGTCCCGTCCCCCCCACACACCAGCACGCGCACGCTCCCTGGTGGCAACAAAGTGCATAGCTGCAGGGCCCTGGCCGGAGGCAGCTTGGTCAGATCAAACACCTATGCGGAGATGGAAGCGGAGACCATACGAGTCAGAGCAGGTCAGCATGCTCACACTGATATAAAGCTGACGATTTTCAGTAGCTGCACGGACACATGATCAGGTGATGTTTTTAAAGTATATTTGTATGTTACACACCACAAGTTAGTCCACAAGCAAACTGGTATAAGTACAAGGGAAAAAAAAACAGTTGAACCCTTAACAAAAGTCGACTTTGATAAAAGCACCAAGGAAACCAAACAGGAAGTTTAATGACGCTGATGCTGTAAATGCTGTCCGTCAGAATGGCAGGACGCACTGACCTGGACGGGGTTCAGGAGGATGCGAAACTCTCCCAGCAGAGCCTCGGCCATGTTGTTGCCACTGCGCGTGTTTGCCAGGACGAGCACCGGCGTCCAGCCACTTCCACAGACAGCTGCCAACTACAGCCACAAACACACGCAAACACTGAAAGACCCAGTTATGCAACACGCAGGAACATCTGCAAAATCAACTGCTGTTTCTAGCACATCTCTGTAATATCCAGATAAAAGAAACATATAACGTTGACTTAAAAAAAGATATACAAGTGAAGGCACCAATCACTCGTACACAAGTGCCTTTCAATGATAAAGAATGGGACAGTTCCTCAATGTGCATCCTTTCAGTTCACGTTATTTCCTGTTGAATCGTAGCCATTTAAAAGCAGTTTTGGTGACCCTTCCCCCTAAATCCTTGATCCTTGCCACTGGGTTTCCGATGACTCTGATCCCACAAGTGGAAAAGTGAGGGGGGCGCCAGTGCAACAGAGTACCCCCTACCTTAACGTACTCGTCAGGGTGCCGGCGACGCAGCTTGTTAACGTGGTGGAGATAATGCGGCGGAATGATGAGGCTGCGGAACTCGCCCAGGTCACAGCGGTCCTCGTCCTCCAGGCCGGCCTTACAGTCATCATGCACCGTGGTTTGACACCAAATGCACCTAGAAGACAATCACTGGTGCAGTCAGCGGACTGACAGCTATGCCTGACTGGCCCTCTGGAAATGTCACATTTAAATATTCTTCTTACTCTTTTTGCCAGCCTATACTTTGTTGTTATTTCTATAAAGCAAAACACCCAGGAAATTTCCATCGAAATTCAACAATCTTTCAATGGTTCGAGCAACCTGTATAAAGGGGTAACAAAACAGGAATACCACCAAATCTATGGCAGTTAGTTGTCTAATGCATAAGGCACTGGCATTCTTAGCCAGTGGTTGTGGGTTCGAGTCCCATCTGGGGAGGGCTGCCTTTTATCAGATTTAGATCTGGAGAATGCTTCTGCAGTCTCTCAGAACAAGGTTCTGCCACGATTACTAAATATCTGTACAACACTTAGAATTTAACACTCACCCCTAACATACTTTGTTTGAGCCATATTGCACAACTCTGGTTTTTATTTTACAGTATAACTTTAGTAGTACTATTTATTATAGTACTTTTTTTCTGTCATTGGTTTCTTGATTTATTTCATTATGGTGGAGTTTCACTGCAGGTTCTAATTTCACTGTATACCTTTCATGCGGCGAATAAAAAAATCCACGAATCTTTGAACTTGAATGCTCTTGCCATTTTGATCACTGCCACAAGAACTTGCTTGTGTTTGTGCATACAAACTGTATAAAGCCTTCAATGGCCTGCTATTCCTGCTCCTGGAGATCCAACCACACTGCAACGTTTAGCTGCAGCGCTAATTTAACACACCTCATACAGATAATCAGGCCCTTCGTGGCATCTCTGTATCAGAGCCAGCTTAGCTTCAACTAAGCTGTAGCTGATTCTAATACTGAGATACCACCGAAAGGGCCTGATTTTCTGTATCAGGTGTGTTAAATTAGGGCTGCAGCTAAGCTCTGCAGGGTGGAAGCTCTCCAGAAGCAGGGTTGGGCAGCCCTGTCCTATACGGAGATGAAAGGATAATATCAATAACAATAATAATAATATCCATCTTTCATAACCACAGTCCACTACAGGACTGCAACTGGTGACAATGTACCCAGCTGTGCACCCATGACATCTCAAGATATACGTTTTCATCACCATTAACCTGTCCGGCTGGTTATTGACGAATATTAGAAAACTTTTTAACTACCTTCCCTCAGCACACATCTAAATTGTAATATATCTGGTTTAAATAAAATCATAAATGGCGAACAGAAAAAAAAGCGTAACACCAATTTACCCGAACAAAGAGACACATGTTATGAAGCTTTCCATCAAAATATAATAGGCAGGTATAGAAAATGGGTGAATGGGTAAAGGAAATTACATTAGTGATTAAACGACCGGAGAAAATAGGGGGCCTGGGTTTTCAGACGGAATTCTCTGGGCGAACAGTTTTAAAATTGACGAAATGAATACGTACAATTTTAGTTACATGATTACATATCCTACCATAATTCTTACAGATCGCGTATTATTCAGAACGATTAAACAATAAGGGGGCATCTGCGTACGATTCCGGAGACTCCAGTGCAGCGGCCGGGTTTACCTTAGGTCGCACAGGCTGGGCTGCGTGCCGCACTGTTGCTTGCACACCGCGCAGTAACTGCAGAGCGGCACGTTGCCCCGAACCCAGTGGTGCGCCAGCGCACCGTCCGCGCGAGGCGGGGCCGCGATCTCTTTGCACTGTAGCTTGCGGTCGGCCGCGCGCAGGCACTGCTCGTCTGCGCAGAGCCCGCAGCAGTCACAAAAAGCACCCTGTAGGATGTGCTGCGAGCACACGCAGCAATATGTCGGTTTGCTGAAGAGGTCGGTGTAGTGCCAGCCGTGTTTGCTTTTCCGGAATATTTCCCGTATGAGCGTCTTACGTTTGGAGCGCTGTATACTGCACCACAGTGTAATGATCACCGGCGCTACCACTGCCAGGAACGTCCACCCCAGGAGTTGCCATTTGCCTTCGTCGAGTTGTTCGTTGTTTTCCTCCACCTCCATTAACCCGAATACCGTCTACAGCAGACAGATGGCAACGTTGTAATTCGCGAATTAATGATTAAAGCTTTTGCCCTTTCGTCGTATTTTAATGTCCTGCGTAGGTGGAAGCAGAACAGGCGCCTTCTTGCTGCATGACTCGGTAGCTAGCCAACTGAATGAAGAGTGCACATTATCTCATAAGACAGGGTGGCACACGATGGAAGAACAGCCCACTTCTAAGACAGTCCCAAACTGGTCCAAAAGTCACCCTTAAAACAGCAAAGGAGCTCCGCAGCATCGCGTTAACAGAAGCAGCTTCAGCTACTCAGACGTTACGCACATTGTCTTCCCGTACAATGCCAACGTTAAGCTAGACACGGTTAATGAACTGCACTGCGTGCTTACAAAATAAAGCATATGAAATCGATAACCACTACTCAACAACAATCTCATTATAAGACATTACTCTCTAAATATATATACTGGCAAATACCGTTAACGTAAAACCATAACGTGTCGTCATCTCGAAAACACCAATAGGCGGAAGCGGAAGCCGTGACGCGCTGCTTCTCGTTCCAGCCGTCATGCTTCCAACCGAAAGGACTGGCGACCAGAAGCGAGCTGTCATAAATAGCCGAACTGCGTGTCACGCTGCCACCCTGTCATGCAGTCTTATGAGCAAGTATCACGTGACACAGCGATAGGGCTTTGTTTGGGGACAAGAATTGAGATGCATATAATAAAAATGTAGGGGAGGTACGAAAACAAACGACATCCTTAACGTTAGTATAAAGGGAAATAAGCATCTGGATGTGGAGGTTTTCTTGTTACATGTGAGAAAATACATCTCGGCATTAAACGAATACAGACTGGATGAACGGAATGAAAATGCACGTGATTCCCGACCTCGTTACATCAGTATACTGCTGATCTTAAAATTATGCGTGTTTTTTGGGAGGAGTCTCGAAACAAAGTGAGGGTCTGCGGGTAAATTTCAGCTTTGCAGATCCAAACAAATGCAATCCGAAATAAACAATATCATAACCCTTACTATCAGCAATTTATGCCGTGCCAGCTTTCATACTGAAAACAGATTGCTATATCTGTGCACACAGCGTGTGCACACAAAACCTTGCAGTGATACAGTGCCCAGGACTTGGAAGGGTTCACTGCAAAAGATTCTCTACTGCCCTCTAGCGTCAGTTACCAGTACTGAGTTTTCGCTCCTTGACATTTTACATCTCAGCTGACTCCAGATGCTGGGTCTTTCATTTCTTTCTTTCCACAAATGTTTGCACACATCTTTCACAGCGTTACATGAGTAAACACTACCTACAAGCTCCATGACATGAATGCTGTGCCATTACTGAATGCATATGTCATACATTTTTATCCAAGCCATTAATTATTTTGACTAACTGTAACCACAGAAATATTTATACCGTATTGTCTTTCAGCTGTAAGAAGCCAGTCACACAAGCTGTCAGCCCTACCGCGTAGGTATGAAACCGCTGAAGGCAAAATCTTTCAACGTTAAGGCAATGGTTCTTTTTGTAACAAAACGTAACAGGTGGAAAGAGCTGAGAAATCGGTTAATTTTTAGGTGGAGAATTCAGTGGAGTCGTTGGAGAAAGTTTTCCACATTGTACCATAAAGTTGTTTTAGGGTTACATATTGTTTCATATTTTGCAGAGAATTGCAGCATTTGAGGCAGTGGCGGAATTACTGTACACTAAGTCCTGGGGAAAAATGGACCATGCTCCAAATTCACCCCTAGGTACTGCCTATGCCAGTTGCAACAGTTACATAGATGACGAAATTTAAGTAGCCTCCAAATATTGTACCCATCATGCACTGCAGTAGTTAGCAAATTCCAGAGACATGTGTTTTTTTTTTCGTTAAATACATGTCCCAACAGCATAGTTTGACTGCAAATCTTTACAAACAATCACGTTTCAAAATTGTTTTGAATATTGTACCTTTTTTGTGTACACTCCCACCATAATGAGATTATATACATTAAAATGGGAAATATAATAGTGACCGGTCATACATGTATTTAGTATGTGTGACGTCAGTGGTTTAATTCTCAGCAAAGTTTCACATTTACGTGGTAGACTTGTATTCAATTGGGGGTGTGGAATGTCTCAAAGGTATGAACATTATTAATGTACCATCAATGATACAAGAATGTTCCACTGAGTCCTTTCCTGTACATTTCAAGGTTACCTATAGCTAAGGGTACAACTGGTAGACCCCTGAGGGTACAGCCCCAGTGACAAGTAACAGTAAATTTTTACCAGTTTTCTGAGAGTGTATAGATCTGACACTCAAATGCAAATTGCAGGTCCTTTTCGCATTGGACAGGGGTCAGCATGGGCAATCTGAGCAGTCTGTGGCTACGTAGCCCCTGGAGCAGCAGGCTGAGATGTACTGTTTTTCTGACACCTTTCTGTCATGGCCAGATTTAAAATTTTCAGCAATTTGTGCTGCCGTGGCTCTCCTGTGGGACCAAACCAGACAGGCTGGCCTTCACTCCCCACGCACACCAATGAGCCTTAGATGCCCATGACCCCATCACGGTTCACTGGTTGCCCTTCCTTGGTCCACTTTTGGTCGGTACTGACCCCCGCATACCAGTAACACCCCACAAGACCTGCCGTTTCAGAAATGCTCTGACCCAATCATCTAGCCATCACAGTTTTGCCCTTGTAAAAGTGCCTCAGATCCATACACTTGCCAATTTTCCTGCTCTCAATGTATCGACTTCAAGAACTGACTGTTCACTCACCTAATATATAATGGCACCCTTGACAGGTGACATTGTAACAAGATAATGAATTTTATTCACTTCACCTGTCAGTGGATTTTTTGATGTTATGGTTGACCAGTAGATGTGACCTTGCCTAGTGTTTTTGTAATCATAATAGCGTAAGATGCCGTATTTATGATTTATAATTTTGAATTAGATTGGTGGAGGATCAGTTTGCTTTTAAGTCAAATGCTTTGTCTTAAGAGATTTCTAAGTTGCTTTGAAAAATGAGTTTTTCGTTTATAATCATGATTAGGGTAAGTGGTTAGGAGATGGATGTTATGACGATTGCAGTTTTGGAGATGAGCGAAACCGGTATCCACGAGAAACAGAGTAATTCCCACAGAATTCTGGCCACAAATAAACCTGATGGACCTCTGCAGGCTTGACATGTGAGAGATGCTGCAAAGTAGCTCAGGCATCATCCTCATGCCTTCACAGTCCTTTCAAACTGAAATGTGATGTAACATGAGTGTGAGTGACCCCTCACCTTCATGGGTCACTTAGGTGGCAGAGGTGAAAAGGCTTCTCTCTGTTTGTCCTTGCTGATTGACTTGCTGACCATCCTTATACAGTAGGCGGTGACATTTATTTATTATGTCGTTCATATATTCCGCGATGTCTGTAGTGTAAGATTTTAAGTAGTATCTACTAATAATAAAAAGACAAATAAAATAAAATAACCAAAGAACGCATTGTTATAGTTATACAGTGACGTAGCATATCTCAGATTCTATATCTTCTTTTAAGATTAAAAATTGTTTAATAGAATGTTATAAACTCAATTTTCATACACAAATAATTTCTGTCAAAATGTCCATATTATACGATATATAATTTCATTAGGTATACACACATTGATAGCAGAATCCACACTTTTGAGCAAATGCACTGTGCTCCGTTTCAGTATTGTCCAGCCTATCGTTATCATCTCTCTCTCTCTCTCTCTCTGTCTCTCTCTCTCTCTCTCTGTCTCTCTCTCTCTCTCTCTCTTTCTCTCTCTCTCTGTCTCTCTCTCTCTCTCTCTCTCTGTCTCTCTCTCTCTTTCTCTGTCTCTCTCTCTCTGTCTCTCTCTCTTTCTCTCTCTCTCTCTCTGTCTCTCTCTCACTCTCGCTCTCACTCTTTTTCACATTTTCTAAAGTTGCACTGTAGATTAAATGGTATGAAAACAATGCATAAGCTGCCCCGGCGGATCCGGGCGTTTATGCGAAGCTTCCTCCCTGATTCGAACCCTTGCACGTTGTTTAGCCCTGTCGCCATGCACCTCGCAGCATGCGCTGAGCCAGGTTCGTTTTCATAGCTCTTCTCAGGTTGGCCTTTCGGGTCACATGTTCCCCGAGCCCAGATCCCCGTGGAGATGGGGGAATGAATGGGCACTTTGTTGCTCCCCCAAAAACAACCTCTAATGGCATTCTGCTCTGAGACGGAGTGAATTCCTCGGAGAGGGGGGCCAATCCCAAGGCACTGCATAAAAAAATCTGTAGAAGAAGAAGAATAATGCTACAAATTTAGCATCCAAATATGCGACAAATGTGTTTTTTTTTTCACCTAATTTAAAAACAGTAACAGTAAAAAATAAAAAGTAATTAGAAAAGAACAAAGGTGAGAAGCACAGACATCATAATAAATTAAGTTGTCATAGTGTTGGAACGGCTGTAGGTTTGTGGATTTCCAGCAGATTTCTGATATTTTCTGCAGTCTGGTGTTCTGGCGTGACGATTCCGTGTACAGATGTCAGTCTGAATCCAGGAAGGGCGTCACCATCCGAATCATTGTGTAAAACAGCTGGTCTATTAACACAAGGACAGATAACATGAATGAACAATTAAAAGATCACAGCACAATTTTTTGATTTATTCATTTCACAGCCTGATTCTTCCCTGTTTCTCATTAATAAAGAGCCTCTTCTTTGCTTTGTGGGTCTTCAGTCCTGCTTCTAGGAGCCTGATCTGAACTGTCCTTGCAGTGCACTTCACACCATTTAATGCCTCCCGTTCTGCTCGAAGGCTACTTGAGGTCATCTTCCGATTTATGCGGCACTGCTGATAAGTTGATGGTCATCTACGGCATTAGAAAGTTGCTTCTACCTTCTACCTGGCTGGTTTTTGGTCGTTCCCAGTGTCTCCTGCTTCACCTGTGTACTGCTGTCTTAGAAATTTTGAACCTGGAAGAAACCTGCTGTTCAGCGTAGCCTTCTGCCAGCAGAAACAAGATTAAACCAGGATTTTAGTGGTCTCTTATTTTTTTCATGGCTGTATGTGTGATTAACCTCAGTGTACTTGACATCGACTTGTGTACACTGCTGACCCAGGTGGTAAGTACAGGTTTGCTGCTCATGAGCACCCCCTATGGACTGGTCAGGGGCACTAATTTCGCCAGGTGCCAGCAGCATACCGCATGTCACTCTTAATCTACAATACCTACCTGAACTGTGCTCCTTGGCCTGTTGTGTGCAAAGGAGGGCAAATCAGCTTTAAATGTGATGACTGACATTTACCAATAATCTGAATTTTACAAATGCTTCCATCTGCCTCCGATATGCCGTTAAGTAATTATTATTTCTCCTCACCTTTTTTGCTGTTCCATTCCACCAAACCACAGGAGAGATCAGCGACCTAGAGCAGAGGAAGAAATGTGTTGCCTTCTGACAAAATGTCACCTTGCCCCACAAATTTCCCACATCCAAGGGCCCCTGTAAAGTTCTTGCCCCCCTGAATCTAACAGGGTATCCATGTCCGTACTGCAGCCTGACTGGGGGGCAGTTGTTGAACACAACCTTCCTGTGTTCCTCCACTTCTGCCAGCTTAAGGCTCCCAACAACAACTCTGACACTTGTGAAATATATTATGCTTAAAAAAAAACCCAGATTAATGAGTAAACAGATACCAGGTGCCAATCAGAAATTGTCCCTGGTTTCCCCTGCTACTGTGCTCCCTTCACAAGACACATGTACACATTGCAGTGCTTTTAACCTGCGTCAAGAACTCCTCACTCAGACTTTGTGAGTCCTTTCCATGCTGACTGGAACTCCCTGTGCTATACAGCTATGCTCTCATTCATTATCTGCACACAGCACACTCACAGTGGCTGGAACACCAAGGCTGTGAAACCAACCTGAAGATCGGACCATGACAGCTTCACTGTGACAGCAGCTATGGTTGACGCCCTCCAAGCTCAGGCCTTCCCCCTACACATCTAGGACTCTCAAAAATCCCCCCCCAAGCCAAGATTATCGAAGATAAACAATTATCAAGATATCCAAGTACAACAATTTTCAAGATGTATACAGAGGAGCAAATCTAAACTAGCATCAGATAACTGACTCATAAGACAAATCCAGACTTTGGCTTTAAAAAGAGATATTCAAGTCTATTTGGTATTGATATTTAAACAAGAATATATTTAATTAAAAACAGCCATTTGGCAGTAATTTAAAGCTAATTTGGTTATCCTTTGACACAATTAGAGTTACTCATACCAGATACTGAATCATGGGTGTCAGTCATTCCAGTTTTAGACAGAAGCCTATTTTTTCACATGCTAATACTGGAAATTGGTGTGTGAGTATCTTAACTACTGGCGTTAATAATGCATCATACTCTGAGTTAAAAACAGCATGAAATATTGCGAACGGATGAAAATAAGATTTCACGTGCTGTTGACAAAACCAGAGCAAATGCACGTTGACTGAACATTTATCTTTCTTATGTGCGGTGTGCTTGATAAATTGTCTTCGTCTATAGGGTAAAAGTGCAGAGTGAAGTTGATGGATGATACAATTGATCAGACAAAAAGTCCCTTGTTTTTTTGTATAGCATTTCTGTTGATGTGCAAACATATAAATAGCTAATCTTTACTCTCAGCTCGGAAACACCATGTGTAGTAAATGTATATCTCTTAAGTGACAACTAAGTTATTCTTATAATGATAAATTTAGAATAAATTTAACACTTTTTATATAAGCCGCCTGTGAGCGCCGCGGAACTGTCGAAATTCAAAACATTGAATTGTACGCAAATGTCTAGTGCGTATTCAAGCAAATGTAGTAAATGTAAGCAAAACATAATAATATGGCGTGTATTTCAAAAACTCCGCGCTTGCGTTCGTGAAGCCCAAAAGATTTTGCTTAAAGAAATTATTGTTAAGTAGCTGAACACATGATACCGAAATAAAAAGCGCACACAATACAAGGAAGCAGATCTGGTGTGGGAGGGGTCGCTGCGATCTGTGAGCCGTCATGACTGAGCGGTCAGCTATGAAGCCGTCCCTGACCTGCACCCGAGGTCAATATAGTAATTCACTTCTCATTCAATAGTACAGCGGGACTAGTTTGTTCATTTCTGGCACGTCTCACTGTTATTCGAGTGTTTAAAAATGGCGTCTGTGACTTCAGGCTTGACGCGGAAAAGAAGCGGGTAAACATATAAGAAAAATCACACTGACATCGGACTTACTGCTTTAGCAATCGCCGCGCCGCATTAGTAACATCTGACCAAATTAGAAGCTTTAACCGATTTTTTCCCCGATGGAAAACACGTGTCTCGGACTAGGAAAACATGGAAGCTTACATGAAAGGGTTATTTTATACACCCTAATTTTAATATTATATGTGCCATGTAGGGCAGCCTGTAACATCTGTCAAATTAATGAACTGTTCACTGCCTTTCACTTTCAAGCCATTTTTCTTCTCATGAGAAAATGTGGTTATCACATTACAGCTTACTAAATGTTTACTATTATACTACGAAGATAGTAAGTACAACAATGTCAATTCGTTAACTGGATTTTGTGGGGAGTCCTTCGGTGAAATAGCCTATTATGCACCTGAATCCGAACAAATACGCAGCAATATAAAGCATTATTAAATCTGAATGCACTATTGTGTGCATGTAAAGAAAAACATCCACTATAAATCATTAGTATAACTTTTTGAAAGTAGGCCACTGACTGAGAATATATCATAGGACGGTAGTGCAATAAGCTTAAAATAAAGGATAGAAATTACATCGAAGCGAATAAAACATCGAGCAATATCCTTTTTCCTCACATGAAGACAGTTTCGAGTAGTGTAGCTGATTACAGATTCTCCGTGAATGTCAGACATGCCAGCATTATTCCGAAGCAGTGGAAATAATATCTATGGAGAAAATTGTGGGGAAAGTAACAAATTAATCAGCTATACTGTACGTACGTATTTGCGTAGAGGACATTGTTGAGGAGATACAAAAGGCATTTGGCGTATTTCACGATTGTTAAACTATGGTGGGTTTTGTTGCCGGAATTATTCACAAACGGGCATTGAAGAGCTAGTCTATAGGGGTTTAAATAAAGTGATTTCGTGGGAGCTAAACTTTTTGGAATATGCGTAATATGTAGTACTTCACTTCTAAATGACTAGCCATATAGGTAACTGTAGGCCTAAGTGACGCCTTCAAGTATGGACGAGCTACGGAGGTGCAGAAATACTGCATGTTTAACGGCGGGTAAGGAGTTGAACACCAATACAGAAGAAACACCTCAGTTAGTACGCATCACTTTTTATACAGAAAATGCTCGAAGCAGCTTTCTTTTTCAACTAAATTTGACTCGTTGTCTAAACATTTGTTTAGGCTGTTACCAGGATTTCTTAAAATGCTTTTGAATTTTTCTTGAAGATAAAAAGCTTCACTAGAGCATTCATATACATAAGGAGGCTTGTTGTAATTTTACTGATATAAATATTAATGCTAAAAGTGTACCCTAAAATTCATATTAATGCAAAAGGAGTACAGCGTATACTGAAAAATATTTTCGTTATATGTGCAAAAAATGTCGATTGCAATATAATATTCTTAATATTTTCTTAACTGATTACGGCATATATTTTTAGGAATTTCATTGACAAAAATCCACATATTTACCGAATGTCAACTTTAAACATAAAATTTAGCATCTGTAATACTACAATAAATCTTAATTTCTAAAGTTATTTTCATATTAATGCAACAAAGATACGATCAAAATTGCTGCGTAAAGACTGTAAACTATTTTAAACGTGAAATTTGGATCATTTGGACTAAACCCTTTTAAATGTTTCAGGAAGGTATTTTGCCAGTGTTTCTGCAAGTACAGATATTATAAATACTGGGACCAATGTATGACAAAAGACGGCGCTTAGCTGCTGAACAGTACTGAAAAAAATGTTTTTTAATCTCCATTTTTTGTGACCCAACCAGCTTTAAATATATTGTAATACATCGCACACTATGTAAATTTAGCAGATTAGATGGTCTACTTATACCCAAATTAATTTTCAGACCTATAAAGACTACAAAACCGACTTAAGTGATATAAAAATCCTTCCTGACTTTCCTCCTTAATCTCTCAATGATGAAAACAATGAAAAATCGATATAAATATAAACATTCTTTCAGAAAACGTAAATTATATGGCGCCCTGCTCAAGCAAGAAGGACAATAATCACCGCGTCAAATGATCCATATAAATTTGACGTAAAATGTCCGCTTCTTTAATACCTAAGATTTCAGTTACCGATTGACAATTTGTAATTCATTTTTAATCTTTAATCACGCATTAACTAGGCCAGAGAAACTGTTGAAATCGAATGATAAACATTTTATCTAAAGTAAGGTTTAGGTGGCCACTTGCCATAACAGGTGCAATGTGGGTACACTCTATACGAAGTTTTCTGGTTTAAAGGGTAATTTTCCGTATAATGGAGACTTCGATGTCGTTTACGTTTAATTTTCCAGGATGGGATCAGGGTCTACATTATCAATACTAGGCCAATACAATGTCTAAAGAGTCTTGAAAAAGTTACGTTTGTAAGAGCAACTGGGGTAATCCCCGTTTGTTAACTACATTACAATTAAATTTCAGTTCCTACTTGAAGTGAGCGTAATTTGACAAAACTGTCTTTCGCGTGCCGAATTTTTACTGAGTTAATTTACACAACAAACAAATTAAGAGTAAATATTAACTTATCGACGTCCCGAAAAGATCAGGAAAACACTAAAAAGTTTATTCGCACACATACATACACAAATACAAATGTCAATGTTCTGCTCAATAGTGTAAAGATAATTGTACTAACACTGCGAAATGTGCGCAAGAAAGGGAAATTGGTTTAAAACAACAAACAAATTTCCATTCTACCCACAGAATAAGGCATGAAAATAGTTACAAAGATTATACATAATTTCCTGCAACAGTTCACTTAATGCAATTTTACAAATTTTACATAAAAATTCGTTATCAACGCCACAAAGAATGTATTGCAATGATTTATATGCGAATGCATTGGAACCACGGAACCAAGTTGACCAAGCGGGAAAGTGAATGTTATTTCCAACATTAAATACGTCCAAGTCAACAGCATTTCGATAAACGTCTTGATGTTACTGAACACACTCTAAAATTGTTCAGAACATTAAGTTACTTCATTTTTCTGGCATCAGATAGATTTAATACTGTAATGTCGTTTTCATCTCACTGTATTTTTACCATGTTGCAATTAATACTGAGTGTAAATGTTATTTTTGGGTCTATTAAACAGGCAAAAGGAAACATTTTCTGAAACTTTACTTTTACGGGAATTCAAAAAATCTTATGCATTTTTTTTAACGCATTCACACTGTCCATTACGAAAAGTGCTGTTGCAATATTCTGCACTGGAAATTAAATAATTCCTCTGTAACGCAACCAAAATACATAAAATGTTTATGATTACACATTCAACTTTCACCTATAAATTTTAGGAGTTGTTATATTTCCAGATTTTTAAAACATACACTAACTACAGTTAATGTATTCGATTCATGCAACCCCTTTACAAATGCTCTAAGTTAGGAGATGTTATATAATGTCTAGGGACTTTGTGTCTTTTAATCGTTACATCTAGTCCCACATCTGTACACACAAACTGACATGTAATAATTTCTGTACTGTTATATAGAAAATTTTTAATTGTTAAATGATCCCATTAAGTAAGGATTATTTTCAAAGAAAATAGTTAAGAAAGTCTTATGACGCGAGGCAAATAAGATTATACAATCATCTTTTATCTTTGAAGAATCCTTGGTCTGTAGAGCTTTCCTTTATTGTTACTGTCAAAAAGTTCGTTGTCACATCTGTCACCACAACTTTCTCCATGTTCCCCAAACACGGGCTCCAAGAATCTTCCTCAGCCTGTCCAAGAATCCTCGTCACAGGGATTTTGGCAATGAGCGACGATTGTTGCGATGCCAAACGTTTCAGCCTGGGATGGACGGAGGGCATGCCGTCTGGGCACTCTGGAGTCCTGCAGCTCTGCATTTCCAGGCGTGCTCTGTGTGCATGCGAGCTCCTCTCTGACCCGGAGCACCGCTGGGAGCTTCCACTCGCCACAGCCCGCATCTGCACTCGAGAATAACCAGGATCTTCCTGATGCCTCTGAGGCAGTTTAATCAGCCTCAGAGGCACTGTCTTCTCACTCTCCATAGGGGTGTGCTTCCTCATTTTGACCGGGAGATAAGTCATGTGTTCCTCGGACCTTCTCTTCGAATGCTCTGCTACGCCGTACAGGTTGTCTTTGAAACGTATCTTGCGTTTAGGCCCTCTCTTCTTGGGCGTAGAGATCAAGCCGTCTGGAACTGGCTTCGTCGGCACAGCGGGTCGGTGTTCCCGTGCTGACTCCCCAGGACGGACGCGAACACTCTCTCCCCTGTTGACCGTGCTGGGGGGGAAAATCATGGGAACGATAGCACGAAGGCCCTCGCGGGCTCGCGGCGTGACGACGGGTTCCGGACTGGGAAATGACACTCGGATTCCCCTTGTGGCTTCGCTGCGGAATTCATACATCTTAGCTTTCGCCTTAGCTTCAGCCTATCGGGAGGTGGGGGGGGCGGTGAAGATAACAGGAAATGGTTACAAGATGAAGACAAATAATCAATTTATTAAACCATCCATCCCACCATCTTTCATAGAGGGTTGCAGTGAGAATTGAGTGTAACCCAGAAACACAGCAGGGGGCAGCCTACAGGGTCCAAAATGATGTCAATGTCTAATCATAACATACACAGCAATAAATAGGTACAATGTTAAATTGTCAGCATAAGTCGAAAGACATGCAGATGAATTTCTAAATGAGTGTATCCTCCATTAATCCTGCACCTAAGAAAATGCAATGCATTTACCTAAATTATAGGTATCATTTATTGTGAATTTCTGTATGACTGCAGAAAGTTACACTAATTATTATTATCCGCACTAAACTACACACACACACTTTAAAACATGCCTGACTTCGTGGTGGGGCTTGCCCATCCAATCACACACTTACAACACCAAGGGTGGCTGGGTTAATGCCAACCAATTACCGATTTACAGTAAGCAAGCAAGCCAAAATATTTGTGAGACACTTTTACACGCACCACCCCCAGTCTCTCCAGAGTCCTGTGGCCCACCCCACATATTTGAGCTGAAGCCAACCTGCATGAGTCCATGGCATCACTTACACAACATAAAGAACTTACACAAGGTTTGCTGATAGCTACATCGCTTTAGTTCTCAGTTTAAATGTAGGATTGTGGCCAGCAATTTTGACAGTAATTCTGTAGTAATCTTCAGAAAAAGCTGCTAATGAATAGCCAATCTATGGTGACTCCTATCTCAGTCGTCCTTTTATTTCTTTCTATCAAGGTGTTGGTATTTCAGGTGCTTAATGTGAAACCGTCTTGCAGCTGAGTTGAACTGCCAAAGTGAAATATAAGTGGGTGGAGAGCAGTTTAGTCTAACATGCTACGTGCCTGACAGTAGATTTGACCATAGCACCCACTTGACAGATACTCTTTTAGGTCAGTATAACACAAACATTGTACTTACTCTTAGAAGGAAAGTCTTCGGTTTTGGTCCCCTCTTTTTAGGTCCAAACAGCTCCCGCTCCCGCTCTCTGTAACACCCGTATCATAAATATATTACATATACAGCGGCGGCATACAACTACACGCTGGTGCCTGTATGATTAATGCCGACTAGCTGGTTTAACAAACGTCCCTCCTACGCTGGCGTGAAGGCCTGCTACAGACAAGCATACCTCTCCTCGAAAGCAGCGAAGAGACGGGAGTCCAGGATATTCTCCTCCGGCTCCCATGTGCTGTACCTACGGAGCGACAACAATACGCTGACAGTGGAGTCGTTGCCGTGTTCCGCGTCTCTGGCAGAATATGCAGAGCAATTATATGAAATCGACATCTAATTGCGCATATATCTGATGTTAACGAGCTAGCAAAGGGATAGTACAACAAAACCAGCAGGTCTGCAGCGACGTCGCGAGCTCGCTACAGTGACGTATCAAAACGAGAGCCGCCAGCAGAGTATCTCGCTTGCGATGTCTGCGTGGTAGAAACTACTCACTTCGGAGACCATCCTTTCCATTTCACGAGATACTCCATTCGACCCTGCAAGTGTAATGAAAGGGAGAAAAATATACGTAGTTAGTGAAACGCTATTACCCCTGAATTCTGAAAAATAAGAAATACGTCGTTGGCTTTACATACTCTTCTTATTCGCCGTTTGATAATGGACTCAGCCGCGAACACCCGCTCCCCAACAGCCGACAACTCCATGTTTACTTCTATCTACCGTTAGATATTTATCCCCTCTGCACTCGATGCTGAATTCCACACAACCCATAATACTCATATCCAGCAAAGACGTCATTACGTTTTAATGTGTTGCCTAGGCACGGTTGTCGGTGGAATCATTTAGAGGAAGCCCATTGGTCTATCTGTCGCTACGTGCTCAGGTTGCTAAGTAAGGAGGAGGAGCTTGCCATTAAGAGGAAGAGAAGCTTGTGTTGCAAGTACACTATAGTCTCGAATAACTATTTAACTAGTTATGGCTTTCACGTGTAGTTTGTTCTTTCAAGGATAGCCGATCGGGCTGCTATCTTGAAAGCTTAAATTAACATATTTGGCGTATTATTAATAAATTCGCCATGTTGCACAGTTCGTGTAGCTCGTCGTGGCTATTTGTATTTGCATATATTTTATTTTCTTCCATGGGTTAGATATATCTGTATTATTAATATTATCATTTATATTAAATATCTTAATGAAATTATTCTAATAAAATTGTTACACACTCCAGTATTGCGACTATTTAGCTACAACCCAAGTATATATTATGCCAATTTTGTGTAAATAAGGTAATTTAGAGTATATTTACTGTTTGCTTGCTTCAAAGTCAAAACTAATCACCTCAGTCACCCAGTATCCGCAGTTAGTTGTTGAAAAAGCAAACATCCTTTAAGCCATCTGTGTAAGCACATCTTTGCTTTTGTCTGTCTTTAGTTTTCATATGAGCTGTACTCTCATATTACCTGTTTCAATTAACACATTTTTTTCTCATTTATAGTAAAAATGAAAAGAAATTTAGATTGAAATCCGCTTACTTTGTACGCCTCTATATTAATCTATTATCCCTTTTTAAGTTTTTAATTTACAAATGTAAGGTTAAAAGAAAAAAAAACTGTCCTAGAATATATATTCTAAAATTTATAAGGAAATAAATTTCAATAGCAGGCCTCATGGAGATATATGAGCTTTTCTGTGTATGATCAAATCTTTGTGTGAGAAAGGTGTAATAGATTCGCTGTTTTTTGAGGTATTTTTTGTACTAAAATTTATAAGGGAAGCCTGCTGCTATGATATTTTATATATTTAAATTTTATTATTACTAAATTAAATTAAATTAGGTGAACATAAAGACACAAAATAACCGACGTAACGTAATTTCGTTTCGTTTTTTCGTAATGTTATGTATGTAAAACACATTATACATATCGGTTTTATTAAACATTATCCGTTATATTAATTTGATTTAAAAAAAAACTCACAAGAAATGATATTACTCATATTCCTTAAAATATTAATTTAAGCCTATATATCAAATAGTTGTGGCCACTGTTATTATTAGTAGTAGTAGAATTATTAATAGTAATAAAAGTATCAGTATCAGTAGTAGTGATAATCAGCAGAAATGTATTACATATAGTGTGCGATTAATTCTAAAATAATATTAATTATGTCGGCTGTATAATTTATGCACAATTAATTAACAATACCTCTTCACGGGCAATGGGAATATGAAGGAAGTTTGATATCCTTCCATGTTCCC
Organism: Isichthys henryi; assembly: GCA_026776945.1. NCBI lineage: Eukaryota > Metazoa > Chordata > Actinopteri > Osteoglossiformes > Mormyridae > Isichthys > Isichthys henryi. The sequence goes on from JAODJX010000097.1 coordinate 9,295,574, forward strand.
TGTTAAAGTCTTCCACTCGAAAAATCTAAAAAGCTCCTTTATTCGAATAAGCAACCAAAATAAATTTTGTGAAATTATTGAAATGGTATTCAGCGTTTGTCGTTTGGTACTTTCGACCGTTCTATTTTTAGAGAAATTTTTAGGAAGCGATGGGATAAACGTTTCTGATTCAATCAATCCGCCCTTTTGTTTTAAGATTTAAAAAATTATAATAAATGTATATTAACGTTTTCTAGTTAAGTTCCAAGATAAACGGTCGGAAAATATATGGACATATGGTTATCGAAATGAACGACAACGTTAAGTGAGTTCTGGTATTGTTAAGGAAATTTGTTGGCGATTGATCTACGCAAAAGCAGGTGTAAAGATCAAGCAAATACAGCATATGTCTATTTCATTTTGCGCTATTATGCTTGAACAATGTTAAGAGTAACTTACATTGGCCTATCGGAGTGCCGACATTACAAAAAAAATAAATACCATCTTTTCGATATGTTCTAGAAGCTTCATATTCGAGCATTTAAATTAGCAGTATTAGCCTTTTGTTGCCGAACACAATCATATGACTAGATATCAGTCTGAAACTTTAAATGGTCATTATTAAAAGTGCAAAATTCGTAAAAACATCAATAAAAAATCAAAAGAGCTCTTTCGTAAAGCCAGAATTATATAATAATTATTTATTCGGCTTATAATTATAGTTCTTACTAATTCTATGCATATTATGATAAATGCATCTTCGTATTAAAGCATAACTGTAAGCTGTCGCTTATATATAATACATACATACGTACATACATACATACATACATACATGTATATATGTGTGTATATATATAGGCACAACAATATTATTATTGGTAAGTAAACATTTGAGACAATTAAATAAAGCTTTTAAAGATGTTTATGTTTAATGTTACTATAAAAGTAGCTTCACAAAAGTACTTCTCTACACAACTTAGGGACGTTTTGCACATTTCTAAACAATTATTTTGTTGTTCGTTGATACAATTTGTTTTTTCTTTCTGTAGGAATTCATTGAAACCCCGTTTTTTCTAGACAGGTATATCAATGATATTGTTTTGTTCGGCGAAAGCGCTGGAAAACATCTATTTGTGAGCGAACTCTAAAATACATGGGGTAGAGGTCTAGGAATTAAACATTAGACTTAAATGACTTGGGTGTACACGTTTATTCGAAAATATAGCCGTCATTACTGTGAAATGTATGTGTGTAGCAGTCCAACAAAGACGTTACTGTCATACTCTAAGAACAGGGTCAAAGTATAAATCTTGCTCTGTCCAAGTGTACTTCCCGCATTAAATTCGGCTTTACGACTGAAAATGAATGTTAAGTGGATATGTAGAGAAGGTCTGGATGATCAGACAGTTAAGTGTGGAAGATAGAAACGCGATTGTTAAGTTACTTCGATTAATATTGTAATGTAACTTATAAACTCATGAGACCAAACATAATATTATAATTTAATTTTTTTTTTCGCGTATTTCCCTTTTAGCAGTAGTAACGCGCAATAGGCTACTGAATTTGAACTTCGAATTTGAGAGCCAAAGGGGCGGGGGCTGATCTCGCCCAGAATACGCGTCGCCATTTCGCTTTATGTTGGTGTACCTCTCCTTTCATTAGAATATTCTTCTATTTAACAGTATAAACCGGAAACAAGTAATATATCTTTACAATATTAAGCGCTGCCAATTAATTTATGCAGGACAGCTTTCATATTCACCGATTATATTTTCACATGTTAATTGTCAGCTCGGTAATTGCGGGCATAAACACTTCGGCATTACCTTGAAAATGTGTATTAATAATAACAATAAAGGGAGGTAATCTAAAAAGAGCACGCACGACAGAGATAATGGAAGGTTGGGTGTGTACGAAAGAGACAAAAGAATCGCTCATTGCGCCATTGCGGGTGTAGACAAATCGGATTTGGACATTAACCATTTGTTTCGCGTTCTGTTACATTTCCGCGTTTACTGTATTCAACGCGTATCAATGGAATGTACAAAAACATTTGTATACATAGTGAAAAATATTAAACATGTAAACACAAAGCGCAAATTTATCAGCAGTCTTCAAAGGGAACGGCACGGGATTTAGTATATAGCCCACGTAAATTTGCATGCAGTGGGTTACATATTTTATCTATATAGTGCAGAGCCGATCTATTAGGTCTGCAGTGCGCATTGTGCAGCGCTGCTAAGAAGGAAAAAAGGATGCGGGATTCCTTTTATGGTCGTGTAAATGATTGGTCTCTGCGCGTCTGCACTGCAGCAACGTTACAGCCGTATAAGGGAGCACAGTCGACCTGTTAAAAGATTATTGGTTCGCTAGTATCTGGGCAACCGTCTTTACCGCGGGCAAAGAACTGCACGATGCGCAGAGCCAAATTACCGACGACGGAAAAAGCCTCACGCATGAGACAGAAACATTTGGTTTTATTATCTACTCAGCGTCACCACTATTGTTTGTTTATTTCTTTACATTACTTTCCAGTTTTCCTTTTAAACTGTGCCAGTGTTGTGTTTGAAAGCGATGCCATATAGAGAATATTAATAGGAAATGACGTTAAGCGCATTATTTGTGGACTAGACTATTCACAGTGACGATTTTAACGACCATGGATGTCAATTTAATACACATATTAAGAAAACAACGCTGAAAACTTGACTATAAAGATGTTTACATTTTTAAATTAATTCTGATGCCATGTATTGCATTTTGTACATTATACCGCAGCCCCCTGTCTATGTATTTGTTTCATTTGCTAAAACATGTAATCCTATGTGCAGACAAGGCAACTTATACGTTCTGCCAATGATATGTATCATAACCTTAAATAATATAGGCATCCGTGGTTTTGACAGACCTACTACCATTGTGAAACATCAGAAATGTAAACATCACGCCTTTGTTTTTACTACGGCCACATGCAAATGAAAGGCCTGCTTCATTATTTTAGAATATTGCCTAGCTACAAAGTCAATGGACTAATAAACACGTTTAAATGCCTTAATTATACATAGGATCTCTGGATCGTGCGGCGTGACTTGTACGGTTGAGGCAGAAAATATACGTTTCAATCGTTAATTTCAAATCGAAAACCATTCAAATGTTTCTGAGTGGATAATAATGGACACGACAGACTTTCGGCCTAACATGATATTGACGATATCAGTATTCGACTATAATCGAAATTAACATTAGGCCTCCACAGACCAAAAATGAAATACAGTTTTATGTCGACAGACAGCCATAGTGCCCTCAGCAGCGTAGGGCATGCGGGGAATTTGAACAGGTAGAAGAACAGTTTTCGCATCCAGTCAGATTTTTCTGTTTTATGAGACAAAAGCTTTCCAGGATTGTCAGTGTATACCAATGTAAAACCGCCTTATGTAAACCAAGCAAACCATATACATCAATGAACGTGTTTCTTGTTTTGGCCTTTCCAGCCTTTCTAACTCAGTGTATGCAATAATTCTAGATTCCGATTGGTCCTAAATGAAATCTGAGGCGGGCAGGTTATCCCATAATAGCCCACTGATATTCGTAGACCGTACACCTACGTCTGTGTTTAGTAATGTAAGTCATGAAAAGATCAGTTAATGGTTCATCTTGATTCGGAATCTATAATCATCGAATTTAGTAAGGCTAGAGTAAGAAATGCACGTGGAAGCTTTCTATGGTTAATATAAACTACACCGTTCTTTAAACTGGAGACAAAACAAGCACAAAAACATGCAATCTGCAACTTACTATCAGTGTGTCATAACTAGGTGTCGAATGTTTAAATATTAAAAATGGATGCATGTGTTTTAATTTAGAGAACATGAATGACTATACCGCGCATTTCCACAGGAGAAGACAAATTGGGAACGGTGCTCTCCGGCTTCTGAAGCCGCAATTCCTCAAACTAATACTTAATTAATCTTCTAATTGCTTTTCTTTTGCTCAGCTAAATTGCTTAACAGCTTTTTTGATAACGCTGTCATCGCCGTAAGTTATTGATTGGGTTTAGCATTCAGTCATTTCAGAATAACACGACTTACTTCTGCATTACTCTCTTATTGGAAACATATTATATTTGTAAAGCTACGGTCTCAAATAACACTGTTTGAACGAGACAGACAGCCATTTTCTCTGGTCCGCTCGAGGAAACCTATCGAAAGCTGCCGTTTTCATGGACCCTATGAATTAGGAAATGGTCGATTCAAGTAAAGCGTATAGTAGTTGTGAAGAGAAACGAATCTACAGCGCTTAGTGCTTCGCGTTGCCAGCGCCTCCAAAAAGGAGTCGTGATGAGTAAATTGTAAATATTAAGCTTTTCTTGTTTGTCACTATAATATATCAGACTAAATGTCCATTTTTTGTTTAGAGGAGGGTGTTCCAGTCTTAAAGACGGGCGACTGTATCCTTAGGAACAGCCTGTAATTAAGGAACTTTTGACCTGTATCCTGTTGTGTTCTGGTTCGGTCATTATCGGAAATATAATTCAGTGACATTTTCAGGGAGTCTGAAATTTCGTCCCATTACAATAACAAACAGTACTTTATCTTGCTATTAAAAGCCTATTTATATTAAAGGTTTGTAGTATTTATATGTTCACAAGTTGCACAATTAAAAAAAATGCCCTGGTTATGAATGAATTATTTCGGGATTTACTCGAAGAAGCTTGGCGAGGCTGAACCAGGTGTTCATTGAACCAGAGAGTCTGATAATTGCAGGTTCAAATCCCAAAAAGTGGTGTACAGCTTTCTCCTTCAGCAACGTGCGTGACCTCCAGTGCAATATCTGCTTGTACAAATCGGCGGAAAAAAGTGGTTTGGGGAACACCTCAGATATTACAATTATAAAGGATTCGGTTTGATTACATTACGTCACTTTGGGTTTGTGTATCTGATTATTTACCTTCTCATCATACGCGTATTGAAAAATAATTATTTGGCTTGTTTATATTCCGACCTTTCCCCACAGAAATACTTCTTGAAAGTTGATCAGATGAAACATTCATCATTTATCGTCAGAACGTCGCCAATAGGTTGTTTGAGTCACTGGCATCTAGAAATGAAGAGCTGAAGTGGAAGAAAATGGCCTTTAAAATTAACACTTTTCCGAGGTGGTCGTCGAAGTGCTTCTTCTTCGCCAAAGTAATAACATTCACATTCACAAGCGCAGAACAAGGGTTTAAATGCTATTGTAAGTCATGTCGTTTTTTGGGGTGGGGGTATGTAATGTTTTATTTGGTGACAGTTAGCCAATACTTACATTTTGCACACAAAGTTCGTCGCAGATTATAATGCACGCCAAGTAGCCAAACTCTTCGCAAACTCGCCATTTAACGACAACAAACGTCGAGACGTATAGAGATTTCACACCTTTAAAAGTGCTTCTGTCTTGCTGACGTAAAATCTTAAGTTTATCGTATATATACCTACCAGGAACAGGAAGACGTGGCATATCATACAGAGCATGACTGTATGAGAAAAGTTAGAAACTTGGCTATATATGTTAAACACGTATTATTGGAGCAAGTCATCTAAATATATAATGCGGTGGTTGATTATTAATTCAGGAGACTGTGTCCGTTTAAACTGACCCCCTCGGTGGAATTTCCAGTGTTGAGGGTGAATTCAAATGCAGTGCAGAACTGAGTCATTCGGGGATCTTCTCGCTATACAGTCTGGTCGTAGCGAATTCCATTTTTTTTCCGTACAGTGCTTTATATTCAACCACTGTGGGATCGTTACATTGTTTTACTTATTGTCAAATCAGGAAACTTCGAAACGTTTCCAATCCACGTTACTTGAATTCATCAATCAAAATGTATAGACCACTGATGCAGCGGTGGTAACTGAAAAAATAATATATGCCCTTTGTTCACGATCGTGATCGTGTTCTCGACGCCCCTGGGAGGTTACGGCCTGGATGATAAGAGATGGATATTTAAGACAGAGATAAATAATCCTCTTAAGTTTACCGGAGAAAATGTGGCTGTTGTATTTTAATTTCAAGTGACGATAAGCACGCAGTGGAGAGAGGGATGCTGATCAAATATCAGGCGCTGGGGAACCACTATACTTTGCATAGCCAGATAAACGTGGTGATTTCATAATTAATACGTAAACAAGATGTTGCTTGAAATGGTCACCAAGGGTGATTAAGTAATGAAACTAAATTTAAAGGCAGCTTTAATGACGCCTTGAATTGAAGGTGAGGGTAAACGTGTACCTTCAGAAGTATATTAGGCTACTTAATATAAAAATTTATATCCAGTTTTTAAAGGTCTACAGCCTTGTACGGCAGGAAGTGAGACTAGCTCCCCAGCCCGTGTGAAAATGCAAATTACTTGCGGTTTGTTCTAGATCGAGCGAAGAAAGACTGCTGTCGATCTGTTTAATTCCTGTCGGTGTAATATACGATGCGCTACATAGAGAGAATAGGTACGTAAGCCGTTATTTTCTTCCTTGCTTTTTTTTTTTATTGCAAAACACATCATAAAAGTCATCCAGCTCAGTCTTAACAAAACAAAGTGCTAATTTACCCCCTTTAAGCAGTTTCACTGTTTAAATCTGAGCAACAAAGTGCAAAAAAAAAAAAAAACATATGACAACTGACCTTTGAAAGATTACAGCAGATTGAGAAAATGTTTTCGGGAAACAGTGCATTGACTGTATAAGTCCTAACGGCAATTAAACTCAGTTCAGCGGTGAAAATGCCACTGAAAAGCGAATCGAGTCAATAAGAACATAAAACTCATTGGGGAAAAACACTGACAGATGACTAAGTACTTGAATTCCTAAAACGATGTCATGTTTGTTTTTTTTTCTCAGTCAATCGGTGAGCTTTTCACTGAAAGTCATTTTAATGATGTTAGCAGTAAATCTAAATTAGTTAAAGTGCAGAAGTAGCTTGGTCTAATGGTCATCATTATGAATATAACCTTGGTCAACACCTGTCCTCCGTGGAATTTAACTGACGCAATATCTGGAGGACAACTTCGGTACCTTCTCTCAACAGAATTTAACACCACTTCAGCAACTACCAAAGTCATGACGTGTAACAGAAAAAGGCCCTTTTTTCGTTAGTCCAAGTCGCATACAAAGACGGTACTGGCAAACCGCCATGTTTAACCAGCACTTATTCTGAAACAGAAAAATAACCACAACACTATGACAGAAGTGCCTTAATTTATTTTTAAAGTGATGCATCTTACAGATGCCAAACCATCTTTAAACTTTGAATCAGCAGAGGTTACATTCAAGGATCTTACATTATATCTATGTACATTTACCAGGCATCTCTAAATAGGTTTTACAACCTGTTAAATTGTTATCACTGTATGCAATTTGTTAAGTACGTTCTTCATGAAGACCTTTTTCCTGGATAGTATTAATAGTTTAGGTGACTGAGAAAAAAAATGCTTTAGCTTATACTAATAACGTCATTTATCTTTCACATCAACTCCTTGCCTGTGCCAGAGAATGTTGCAATGTATCTGTGTCCTGACAGCTAATTGGGACCAAGAACCCTTTCTATACTTAGAGATCATGAAGAAAAGAAAATGCTACAATGCTTGGTGACAGTATGGCCATGGGAAGTAACACTACTGAGCTGTACATCAGGCCATGACACCTGCATCTGACCACCTTCTGCACATGCATACGTACGTGACGATATGTGACCTACAACGCCCCCACTGCAGAAAGAGAAATGACACAAAGACGTTCAGAAAGCACAGTCCTTTTTGATTTGACCAACTTCCAAAACCAGGCCTGTAAAGCAATAATCATCGAGGTCTAATGGAAGCCACATACAAAAAAACTGCAAATACATAAAAAGAATATTCTGTACAAACGTAAGTGCTTTTCTTTCCTGATCCCTGATGTCCACTGATAACTTCCAAATTAGCTTCATATTCCTTAATTAGAAATAAGGACATCATTAAGTATTAGAAGATCCAAATAATTGTTTGGTATATTCTAAATTTGCAATAATGGTCAAACTCGTACCATTAGAATGTATTCTATCAAAAAAGAATTTTTAAGTAATTTATTTAAACCTACTGAGCAAATACATTCAAAATCATGAGGGCACCCCTTACAGTTACCCCCTGCAATGTCAGAGAGCTTCACAACATGTCTCAGTAACGTTATCTACTTTCCTATCACAGATCAACTCCTCCACATATTAAAGTCAGTAGTCTTCCGTTTCTCTGGAGTCAGTACGTTAAACCGTGATGTATTCTTTAAATGTCACAGTAAGACAGTTTGCAGTGACGTCGGTAATAATGATATTTCCCAGGAAAGGTTTAAAACACGGCTTGGGGTCCTCTGTCTCTACTGCTGGTGTCGCTTCTGCCTGGTCCACGGGCGTCAGGGATTTGGGGGGTGAACTCACTTCCGCTCTGGGCTTCACACAGCTGAGGTCGATTGGCTCCTCTGGAATGGAGTCTAGAGAGTCACAGTCTGGGCCTCTGCTACAGTGGAAGCTGCTGAGATTCAGGTCCATGGGCTTGGTCTGTGGCAATGAGGGCACAGAGCTGGGGGAGCTGATGCTCCTGGAGCTGATAAACTTCTTGTACCTGCCCCTGTCCTCTAGAGGCTCAGAGAGTTGCCGCTTCAGGGAAGTGCTGGTGCTTAGGGCCGGCTGCTGAGGGCTATGGTCCAGTCGTGAGAGCACACCCATCTCAAAGGGCCAGGGGGTCAGGTTGGGCTTAGTAGTTAGCTGCAAAGGCTGATCCTGGGGGAGATCCGGCTGACTCCCAGACTTATCCGTTTTCTCCCCTTCTGTAACAATAGTATCCTCCTTGGCAGAATGTTCCTGCTCCACAGAAGATTGTGTGAGAGGCAACGGAGTGGCAGACGTTTCAGTTTTATTCTCCTGGACCGGTTTCTTGACAAGTTTAATCTTGTCTAATAAGCTCTCTGCACTGCTGTCTTCTGATAGCTTCGCATCAGTTTGTCTCTCTGCACTGGTAGGGTCTCCATTCTTAATCCGAGCTGACTGCATGTCGTTTTCCATGTACTTACTCATCACAATTACGATACGGCCATTTTTGTTTTTGTTCTTCACAATTTTCATCTTGCTGCTGGTGCCATTGGGGACAACAGGCTCCTTGTTGTTTGAGGTGAGTGTTGGTTCACTGCCATTAAGTTGCCCTGGCAACTTCTTTATGTCCTCTGTCAAACTGCTGATTTTGTTTAAGCTTATATCCTTGTCACAAAGCCATTTCTCCTGCAGTGCTGAGGGCAGGTTCCATCCTTGATTGTTAGATTCTTGACCTTTGCCTTCTCTGGTTTTCTGGTACTGCAAATCATACATCTTGGGGTCTGGCTGATAGTGGTGATGCTTTTTGCTGTTGAGCTGATAATAAAATTTCTTCTTTCCGTTTATCTGCTGTTCCCCTTGGCTCTCCTTGCAGTTGGGCTGATACTGGTGGTGTTTCTTGCTGTTTAACTGGTACTGCTGCGTCTGGGATCTGTGCATCGGGACGGCATCGGATTTCTGTCGATTGTCTTCATCCAGGGGAGACCCCTGCAGCCCAGAAAGGATGCTGGATCTTCGTGCAAAGGCAGGTAGCTAGAACCACAGAAAAAGAGACAAATAAATGCATGTGAAAACCTAATAATTACCAGGAACTACATATTTCCCTCCAGTAAAATAAGTTAATCTTGCGTAAATCAGAAAATTATTATTTTAATGTTGTAGTTATTCCAACTGACTCCTGATGTGTAAGTTCTTAGTTGGCCAATTAAGAATGGCAAAATAGATTTACAGCCTGACCATAAAACTGTCCAATCATAAGGCTTGACACATTCTCCTACTTCAGTGCCTCATCCTTGTGCCCCATGGCCACTCTCAGCAGACTTGTGCAAATTTGTGTTCCCATGACCTTAGCTCAAAGGAATTCCAATGGCCGTGTCATGCTGGCTCCACACCACACAAGTGCATGACAGTGAATCACACATTATGTGCAGTGTTCTGGGAGGGACGACTGAAGCTTTTCCAGTTACAAAGTCACACGTGTCTTCACCTTTGGACTAGAGGCACACATCATAAATTAAACACATCTCCCAAACTTCGAACTCTTAATGAAATGGCAAAACCTTGGAGGAGAATGTTCAAATGACAACTGCAAGGAACATAGTTGCTTATAAATGTGCTAGAGCAGTCCAAACAAACCTTTGCAGTACGACTGCATTAATGCACAGGTCCCCAAATCCGGTCCTAGAGGGCCAGTCTGTAACACAGTTTGCAGATTTCCCTGCCCTGACACACCTTCTTCGGCTAATTACCGAATTTTGTAAGTGTATTTGAGCAGCAAAATATACAAACTGTGTTACAGATTGGCCCTCTAGGACCAGGATTGGGAAACCCTGCAATAATGCAAGTCTCTCAGTGTCAATATACTCAAAACAAGGCCAGGTTGCAGGTAGGTCCAAGCAAACTGCAAATCAAGAGCTGTAAACAGGGTCACTCATATCAGAAATCAGAGAAATGGTGCGACAGATACCTGGACTAAGAGATGCTTGGGTTTGGGTCCCCGTTTGCGGTATCCCAACAGCTGCTCCTGTTTCTCCCTGCGAAAATGAATGTTAAATTCTGAGCCAACAGTGTACAGTGACACCACAGTGTGCTATAAACTTTATACCGCGATTGCAAAAGCACACACACACACAAAAAAAAAGATGCTTATCTTTTTACATTCCTGCCAAAAGAGGTGCTGAAAAGGCCCACAATCATGGATATGAATATGCAACAGCATGACTAATGCAGATTTCCAGTGCTCACAGTTCAGGCACAGGCTCTTCTCACATACTCGAGGTTCCAAGGTCCATTCTCTGTGGCAATCACTGCATCGTAGGTTTCCCTCATCGGTAAAAATGTCCACAATTACTGCTGAAACGAATATATCCCCTGCATATAACAAGATCAACAGCCTTTTCTGTCTCTTTGACAACATGAAAATGTGTAAATTATGGTAATCTGGCATCCAATAACCACAAATGCTTTTAAACCAAGAACTAGGCCTAAATGCAATTATCTGTGTTTACAGAGTTTCAAGTCCTAATAACGGAAATACGATCGCAGCAAAATGTTCTTCATCTAGGCTACGCAGTAGCTTAACAACATTTTTCCACTTCCAGAAAAAAAAAGCAATCCAGCAATGTTGTTGTTTCTGCGACATCACGAATGCATTTAATAAAGACACTTATTTCGGGGCAGATTCTCTTTCTTAACAAATGCATTTTCACTGACACACAGGCAAAGTTTGCCCCCAGTTTTAGCGACCGAGCCTACAAGCCCGCTAAATCGAATTTAATGTGGCCTTAATTGCAATGGCGACTAGTCCTCCTATTCACACTGCTACACACATGTTCAGCAGCACCATATACACACCTTACAGGGTGCCTGCAATCTGACTACGCGTTATTAAAAATGCTATCGTGGTCATTGCTATTATTGAAAAAAAAAACACATCACACTTATGTACCTCGACAACGACTACGAATGCAGCCTTTGTGTATTTGCGTCCTCCGCGACACCAGAATCATATATAACTCTACAAACTAACGAGCCGATTCAATACACTGATCGTGCGGAAGGGAAAAAAATCAATTAAAATCCATACTCCGCACCCCCTCCCCCTTCCAGCATGCCTCGCTCATACTACAGTTCTAATTAGAGTGACGACGAGTGTGTATATTTTCATAACACTGTATTTAAACGACTATCAGGCTCCCCGGAGAGCAATCCCATTAGATAAAATAGAAGCTCCTTCGAAATAGACGTGACGAGGGATACAGATAAAGGTACCGGCCAGCGCCTGCTGCAAGTTACTGCTAATGAGTAACCTGTCAGTATCCAGAACGGACACAACTAATGGCACAGAAAAGCCACGTGAAACTTTCTGCTCCATAAAGCAACAGCACGTACGACTTATCTTGGGACGTCAAGTGAGGCGCGCCCCCCATTACTTACGATCCGGCAATTAGACGCACATTGAGATCCAGCCTCCGGCCCCTTGGCCATAGGATACTCTACTATCGGGACCGGTCTTCAGGCTTAAACTCCCAGGATAATTCCTCTCTGATGCCACATTTTGTGAGAAGCCTACAAGCGTTCCGAGTCAATTTATATGTTGATTATGAACCCATTTCCCTCCCTCCCCCTCTCTGCTCTCCCCATCTTTCCCCAAAGCGGTATAAATTGAAGGAAGGGCGAATGGAAAAAATACCATATGCGTTTTAAAGATGGGAAATTACTCCGATTAGACTCTTCGAATTTCAAACACATTTTATATTTAAATCAGCATATTCTGATTATTCCGAACACAATTAAGGGCAGAGTACTATTTAAGCAAACGTGTTTTACAACACGTAATTTTTAGCCATTTCATCCGGAAGCGCTGGATTATATTCGGGAAATAACAATAAACGTTGTTTATACATGTACCCGGTTAAATACACGTTCTACACGTTAAGCATTTTAAGTCTCACACTGACATTCCTGTCATCCACTTATGTCTTGCTGGTTTCTACACAAGCAGCCTTTGTTTCAAAATATCTAATCTGTCGAGGTCGTCAAAAGTTCCTGGTGTATAAATAATTGTAGAAACAGTCTATTCTCCCGCGACCCTGACCAGGATAAGCGGTTGGAAGATTAATGAATGAATGGATGGATGAAAAAGTCTATTCTTTAACAGACGGGCACAGTGAAGCAGGCAGCGCCTGTAATAGCGTCGAGCCCCTCCTCCTCTTTTGACTATATATGGTCGACATGTCAAGGCGAGGGGGGCTGTTTTTCCTCACCTGTTTTGGAAAGCGACTAGGAGTCGCGGGTCCAGGATGTTTTCTTCAGGTTCCCACGTGCTGTGTCTATTAAGAGCCGAACAGAACCATTTATTATTACAGCATTAGTAGGGCCTTTAGATTCCACGTATTTATGCTTTCTGTCAAGCATCTGCTACAATACTGTTTATGTAGGTGGCAGAGTAAGTTAAGGATACAAATATAGCCATCTAAGGTTAAAAGAGTAACATCCCAATTGTAACACTAACGCGCCCTTGTGTTTACCCGTCAACCGCCATGTTTATTCCCATTTAAATAACAATTATTAAAACGTTCTTCCTAAATACGGTTTTAAAACAACTGGAACAGAAAATCAATGCAACTGAAACAAGGGCAACGTACAATATGTAGAGTATCAAATGAAAGAGCCGGGTAAGGCAACATTATTCACGTGTTCATTGTGATATCCCATGATAGAGAAAGCTATCAGGGGCTGTAAATAAAAAAATATGCGGGAGAGTGGGGGGGGTGTTCACACATTCTCCATTCCCTGGCATAAATTAGTGATGGCATCCTTACATCGAGCCGCGCTTTCACGCGCGCGCACGCACACACACACACACACACACACACACACACCCTCTCTCACCATACTGCACGCACAGAAAGGCACACAAGCGCGCGGACACACTCTGATGTATACACACCGACACGTAAGTGTGTAAAGCCATACTATACGGAATACACAGCACCGGTTTGAATACATATATGAGATGATACATGATTAAATCAACATAACGTGAGGATAAAAGTTTGACACTAAATATTGACGTACTTAGGAGACCACCCCCTCCACTTGACCAGGTATTCTGTTCTGCCCTGGAGAAAAAAAAATAATCGACAACATAAGTTAATTACGCAGCTAGCTAGAGAACATTTCAACCGCTTCGAGCTGAGCGTACAAGGTTACAACTACAGCAGCTTAACACGAAGGCAGCCGTAAGCGCGCTTCGTGTAGAACAACGCAAGTGCCAGATCGCTTCCGTCGCTACCGATAATCTAGACAGATCTGCGTCTTATTAAGAGTTTTAGTGAGATACCTTTCTAGTCCGCTTCTTTTCGATGCTCTCCACCGCAAAGACGTGTTCTCCCGCGGCGGGTAGCTCCATTCTCGCCGCAGCGCAAGGGTTTGCAAAAGACAGACTGCGGGAGGCTGTCACTCGGTGGCTTCGTTTGGTAATTTTCCTCTTATTTGAAGCAAAAAAAAAACGAAGCTTCCCTCTTTTCTGTGTGCCCCCCTCTCACACGTTCGCTTTAGTTCCCGTTGGCATAGGCAGCGATATACGGAACGCACTCTAGTAGAAGCGGTGAAAAACAGTATATGCAAATAGACAGTACTGTGACGTCAGCGCCACGAGGGGGGAGGGCAGGGGCTGGGACGAGGTTTTATTCTCTTGGATGTAAGCGCGGAATTGATCTGCAAGAGGGAGCTATGGAAATAGCACGATTTCCCTCAAAAAAACTAACTTGCTAAAATATACTTAGTATTACATAGTAAAGAAGCATGGCTTCTGCTACTAAGAAAAAAGTCGTTTCCAATTCCCGAGCGATCAATGGAAATAAATTAATGTTGTACTAGTCAAATGAACTATATTTTAAGTATTACATTATACATTTAAAAAGTTAACTAACTTCCGTCTAATTCGACCAATGTTTGTTTTATTTAAAATTCAGCTGCGGCTAAACGGTTTAGGGATCGTTCCTGTACTATCGACTAAAAGTAGCTTATGCGAATTCCAAAGGTGCGGTTTTGGTTTTAATTCCCTCAGGTTAGCGACAACAGCTGGAAAATGTGAGCCAAAACATCGATGTTTTACAGTAAACATGTAGAACTAGCCACGTTAAGTGTTATCTTTATCTATAAAGAAAAACAGGAATGGCAGTTTAAAAACGACAAATCGCAGACATATCTCTCTTGTACTGAAAAGAAACAAGCACGTATTTGTGCAATAAAATGAAAAATAAATCCCAATTGCCTTTACATCCCAAAACAGTTTTTACATGGTGCTTGTAACAGAAATTTACTGTCAAACAAGAATAATTTGCCCATTGAATATTACCTAGCCTAATTAAACGTTCACCTGAGTGCATGGATACATTCACGTGGATGTCTGTGTGATCACATTCGGTTATTCTATTCCCGAAACCGAATACATTCTATATGTACAACAACTATTCTACTTAAGAACTCAGAAACATAATAATATAGAACCGTTTCTAAACAACTAAATAACTGCAGCAAAATGACTTATTCTGTGAATAACCGCCAGCATGGGGGAGAAAATTTGAAAAATTTCCGACATATACGAACAGTGACGATTTTTTTAGCAAGATGGTTAAAGGACATGAGGTACACCCATTCGCTATAATCTAAAGCACCGATATATAACTTATAAGACGTAAATAGAAAAATATTTTAGATATATAGGCAATTTGACAACAGTAGACAGTTGACTTCGTTTCGGGGGAACAGTTCTTGGAGTTTGTTTCCCTTGACATATAATCAGGTACATTTGTAGAAACGATACATAATCCATCGTTAATTTAACGCTTTCATTTAGTCCAAATCAAGACTATGCGGAATAATGCAGGTGAGTCTTTATAGTGTGTGTCAGATCTTGTATTTTGGTCTGCCGAGCGCGGCTCTATCGATTTTTTCTATTTTAATTGGAAGGTTCATTAAACCAAACGATTTGATAAAGCTTTACGTGGTCTCATAAGTAATGTATCAGGTATCTAACGTTAATGGGTGGCACGTGGTTTAAAAAAATATGTAGGTCACATCAGTAGGAGTTTAAACCCGGTGGCATTTCCCCCAGTGCGGTTATTAATGCCATCTGAATCCTGACGGGCACCAGCCGGCTGGTATATTGCTGGCAAGAGGCGAACAGCTCTGGCACATAATTGTAACACATTATGTAGTCCACATAATAGCACACTTGGTCCACTATGTATCATGGACTGTTAATCACGTTTTCCTTTATAGAATGATATAATGGGCATCAATGGAACCCTTCGGGACCTGTTACAATACTGTTACAGAACAACATTATTGGCTCAAATGACTGGAAACACGTGCCCTCATGCCCAAACGTACACATACAATGTCACCTTGATCTGAAGTTAAAACGTCAATATGAATAGTAATAGATTAAATAGGTTTATTAGATTGGTATAAAACTCGCTTAGACCAGACATTTTTCTTAAGAAAAGTAGAACAGTCTGCACTGATTCTTTTACTGAAAGCTGACAAAGCAAAACTGCAAAAAGACCGTCCTCGTGTTTAAAAATGGTTTCGAGAATTTCAGCTATAAACGAGGTGTTATTCACTAAAATTCAGCACCAAAGGGGTTAAGATAGAACATAGTCCTTGCAGGCGGCAAGTGCCAGCCTATAGCAAGCAAGCACGACTGCCTTCCCATATATGGTAATAAACACAAACCAGCCGTAAAATATCAAACGAGACATTAATTAACTCATTTTAATCCGTTGGATATTGGTAGAATGTGTGTTTAGTTATATATTGTTGTATGTATATACGTAAAATAGGGACAAGAAAGGTTAAGACACAAGATCGTGCGCCACTGTTCTTGGATTCTATTTTCTATGCAGTGAAGAAGAAAATCCGCCCAACTGTCGCAATGCAACAGCACGGAAGCTAATTTCCCCATTTTCTTTATCAGACCGAGCTTGAACGACACAAAATGCCGAAATAACAGCATTCTGTCGATGTATTGGGTTTATGCACCTTGTCTCATCAAAATGTTTGTCGTAAAGTAAAATGGATCACCGCCCAAAATAAAACCCACCCAAGGAGCTATAATTTATCCTGTTGGGTACTTTTATTTATTATGTATTATATCAACTTTTTTTACAACAGATTTCTGTTTTTGGTTTATGCTTTGGATGAGGGAGATTGACATGTCGCTCAGCAAATAAAATAATCTACGCCGTCAAAAATGTAGTGTTACGATGGGATGTGTTTCTCACACTTGTGCTATCAGGTGAAATGCAGCTGCGGGGCGAAATTGAAATAAACATCGCAAAATTCCTCGGTGTAATTGGAACCAGTGTGAAGCAAAAGGGTGACACAGCAAAGCGTTATCTTTATATAGCTCACGGAACACTGTCAGGTGACACTGTTGTTTTCCCACATCTTGAGTACATTTGTTTCCTAAACAGATTTACCCATAGCTTCTCCAAGTACATGTATTTTTACATTTACATTTAAATATCTCCATTACTCATAGATTCGGGCATATGGATGGTTTGTCCCTATTTAATTCAGGCAGACATATTTGATATTATGGATACTGCTGTGATTGGTTAATAAGGCGTTTTGGTGCCAAATGGCGAAGGTAAAACTAATCATTTTAAATTCACATTTCAATTACACGTGACTGTAAGCTGTCAAGGCCACATCGTGAATAAATGTCAGCAATCTGCATATATTCAAAACATCAAAAGGCTTCCCCGAGGCTCTACAGAAATACTTCTGTCGGGAATGCCATGTGGAAGCGAAGCTGACGAATTGATTGGCATCACTTTGGAACCCATCTGCGGCAGCCCTCCTACTCTGCCGCCATAGCTCCCTTCCACGGATGTATGTCGATCTGTCCAAATGATATTAACGCTCTTTCGTCGCCCATTTCAACACGTTAAACTGCAGTAAGTCTTATTTCCTCCGGCAGTTAAAAGTGCACAGCGTCTCCTATCTTTCATGGCGAACACTGTAATGTATTGGCACGAGTCATCATTTTGGAATAAAAAAGGGACTCATATATTTCCCGTTGTCTGCGTTTGACCTTCAGTAGTGGCAAGAACTTGATTACGTCACATTCTATGCAAAACAGATGCAAATAAAAAACATTCAAATAACCACTTTCTCCGTGTCGCAAGATACCACGTTTAATGCGTTAGTTGACAGTAAATGAGAATGAATCGTAACATCTGGGTAGGAAGGCTAAACACAGGGGATGTAAGTGTGACTACAAAGTGTGTGTGGCTGTGACTGTCACTATGAAAGACACGTGGCTTTAAGCAAAGGCAGCTTGCCCTTGCCTGTGGATTTAGTGGCAGCAGCGCAGGGACACAAACCCTAGAGTACCTCTCACAAACAGTTGCCTCCTCAAGACTTGTTTTATGACATATGTGTGCTGTGGATGCTGGGCGAGATAAATGCTTGACCCGCCTCTTGGATTCACCGGTCATATGCTTTTCCTTCAGGCCCAAAAATCCTTAATATTGACAATGATAAGAGAAGGAGATGAGTAAAGTAAAATTATACCAGAAAATGACCCAAAGTTGAAGATCACTAGCACCAAGGTCGCAAAATATAAATAAAAATGTTATAAGTTTCAAACCTTTTCCAAATATTTTAATTCCAGTTAAAAATAGTTTCTTGTTAAATAATCTTATCTGATATTTGTATATTTCATGTGTTATGTAATATTTATGAGTTAAGCTAGAGCAGTTTAGATGTAATATCTAAAACACACAGTTCCCAAGTCCAAAAGTCCAAACGGCTGCCTAGCACAACATGTGCTACATTATAAGGAGATGTGGGCCACGTGCTGTACCCACTTAAGGGCACGCCTGCTGTCCTGGGCATCAGAAGTTCTCTTTCCCAAGGTCTCTATTTCAGGGGACAGTTGCTGAATTGCATTTACATTTGCTCTCTGAGAAAGTTCATTTGAGGGTCATCCATACCCAGGACCATCAATGTACAGCTCTCCTGGATCCATGCATTTCATCATTTGCAGAGAGAAACACACTTCCATTGAAATATAAACTTTAATATACCCCCCAGCATTCACCTTTGCTTAAATCAAAAAGGTGATACGGGGTTGAAGGGCATTTTTGCAAAACTGATACTTTCTTTGCCCACAGCTCACACTCACCCTTTAAGGAAATCTGGAAGTCAAGCCTGAATATAATTAGAGATTAAATTTACTTGTTTATCCATTTACTTATAATGTACAATAAATATTATTTATTAGCAATGTAATCACCCAGTTTACATTCTACCCTTCCAGTTAACATTCAAGTAAAAAAAAAACTATGCAAAATTCCATAATAATTTCAGTAGTGGAATAACTAAAAGGTGTATTGAGACATATCTTATGATATTTCACTCTTTGATGACCATATTGTCTATTCATTAACATGCCATCTTGTATTTGATGTCACTTGGCTTTGTCATGACGAATCTGACTGATATCTCTAGCACCAGAATAGTTGTATATACCTTTCAATACCTCTCCTGGAGCTGACACCTTATCGTGGTGGAGGGGTTTGCGTGTTCCAGTGATCTCAGGAGCTATGTTGTCTGGGGCTTTATGCCCCTG
>JAODJX010000097.1:9358713-9375967 GCA_026776945.1 Isichthys henryi
CGGCGCCTGTCCATGGCGGCCCAAGGGCACCTTCCCTCCCCCCCCCCCGGCGTCCCCCCCCCCCCCCCCCCCCAACGCTGGAGCTCGGCTGCTCTTGAAGCCCAGGAGTGACACAGTTTTTAATGGACTCTGAGAGAGCACAAATCACCCAAGTTGTTTCCCGGCAACTAGTGGGGATCCTGTGGGCGAGCTCAGCCGAAAAGGCACCTCTGTGAGAAGCGATTCGCTGACAGTCATCAGAAACAGGCAAATCAATAAGCACAATGAGACAGGCAGGGGAGGATATCGATTGTACCACCGTGTTCTGCAGACACCAGAAACGCCCGTGACCTCCCCCAATCTGCCACACACGCTTGAACGAAGCATGGCTTTGTGCATCTTGTGATAATTTCCAGATGAACCATTTCCAAAAATAAGAAAAGAAAAACCCTTCTTTTCCAACACCATTTTTTTTTTTTAACACGGGCTTATTCTTTCTCCATCCCTTCCACCATGTTGTTTCTGAACCACTCCCACTCATTGTTATCTTGTTCACTTTGTCTCCCTCCTGTGGCCATGTGTACTCACTGCACGTGCACAGGAAAAAATTGCTCATCAATGAGCACACAGCTGTGGATTCAAGTCACCTACATCTCGTCATTCCTTATCGACAGCAAAATTCCGCATACTATAACTCTGTCCAGCTGTTCAACAATGACAATACAGAGCTGAATCAAACTGACTTCAAAAGGCCAAACTCAAATTCACTAACCCAGTCCTTCGAGAGCAGTGTTTTGACCCCCTCCCAACTCCTGATGTGGACTGTCTGGCAGGAAGCTAGGAGGGAGTAAAAACATGGACCATCTGTGGATCCCCAAGAACCGGATTGAGAAACGCTGCTCTAGACACAAACACTGGCATTTGTACCTGACTTGAATAATTAAAGTCTTCTGCATGCACTGTTGTGAAACACGTCAGACTCCAGACAAAGGTCTTATTAATGTTCTTCATGCATCAATATATGCAGATTGCGAACAATCCCATTTGTGGCCATTCAGCTTCCTTATCTGAACAGCCATGTACTGGAGAACACCCCCTCAAATATGTAAATATTAGTTCCTGTGATTAAACTGTACGCTACTGGGAAGAGTGATGCAAGATTTCACCCTAAGACGCACTTCCCTGCATACATGGAGGTGGGGCTCAAATTACATTTCTGTTCTGCATCACCAACAAAAACGGGAACCGATACCATAAGATTTAAAATATACAGGAGCCACTAACTGTCTTTGTTCCCCTTAACAGTTGTTGCATGTTAACTCCTTAAGTGATGCCGAGACAGTCACCTGGGTAAAAACATGGGGGGGGCATCTTACGTAGTTGGAACAATGTAACATGTCAGCATCTTACATAGTTGGAACAATGTAACATGTCAGCATCTTACATAGTTGGAACAATGTAACTGAATAATTCCAACTATGTAAGTTGCTAACGGGAGGTTTTAGGAAACATAGCCCAGGGCAAGCAAAATGCAGCAAAGAGAGCTGCTTGACTCGCCGTCGAGATGCCGGCAGCCATGATTGGCTGGACGCCATGACTGGAATTTAGAAGACACATATGAAACCTTTTTCATCTTCGGTCGATTTACAGAGTCTTGAGTTCCTGGCTGTCTATTTCTCAAACACTCTCACGGCTTGGGTGACCCTCCCCACAAAAAAAAAAAAAAAAAAACCAAACCGCCAGAACGAAAAATCAACTGTGCATTGTCTCCGTTTCACCTCAGGCAGAAGGGTAAAGCTGAATAATCCTGTTAAGGCATCCGATCAATCATGACATGATTGCTCAGAAGCCTTTGTGAAGGATTTATGTGACACTCCCATCTCGGAGATTAAGGTTTTACCTTTGCTCGGCCCAAACTGCAGTCAGCTGTTCCCCACAAGAGTGAGAATAAACACATTAAAAGGACACAAAGCCTTTCACATCACAATAATTATCTCTGGTCTAAATTACCCATTAGCTCCGTTTCCAATGAAGCAACATCAGCTCATTAACGGCAATTAGAAGCATGACAATTACTTTATGGCTTCATTAGCATTTGGGAACGCTGCTCTGTTTGACAGATCATCGTAAAGGACGACCCATCGCACGCATCCCTGTACTTCCTGAGTACAGGCGTTCTGTGTGGCGCTTACTCTGTAATATGACACTTTCCGTTAATGTCTTTCGCTCAGAGCGGAGAAACTGCGCTTGACTGAAGCCGCCTCTGTACACACCGTCGCCGTAAATGAGTGCGCAGTAAGTACACCCAGCACACGATGATTCGAAACTCAAACCAGTATTAACAGAATATGGAGCAGTGACAAAAATCTGTTGTTTTTAACTCATAAAAAAAAAAAAACAGCTAAACAACTTTCAAAAGTGTTGCGTATTTTCCATCAAATGCTGCTAAACTCAACCTGATCCATGTTGGTCTAGACGGTACCCTGTACTAATCCTAATCAAGCTATGGGCCCAGAAACACATAATTCAAGTTTCTCAGGGAAAAAGCTTCTGCGAAATAAATAAAGCAAACACAGAGCTATTGGATGGAATCACAAAAGGATGCTGGCCATGTCTAATGCTCCCCCTGGTGGCCATCTGCAAAAGCAACATCTGCCTGTATCAGCCTCAAGTCATGCCATCCACAAACTGGTATAAAGCAGCATAAAATAACATCCCCCCCAGAGCACGAAACATAAAAAATTGCAAGTTACAAGGGGAGGGTTTTCACGGTATAAAAGTGTAAAAAGGCTCCAATTAGTGGCGATATCCACTTCCCAGCCGGTCACATCCAGCCACATCCGGAGTCATGCTCCTTCCTACCGGTTCTCGTTGTCCAGGAATACAGAGCTGCTGCTCTCGCCGAGGGCCTCGCTGATGGGTGACAGGCAGAAGGGTGAGGAGAAGGTGTCCGAGTCGGATCCCAGGGTGCTGTCGCGGCTGACCTCATCCGCGGACAGGTCGCAGGAGCCCTCGTCACCCTCCTCCAGCAGTTGCGGCGGCTCGGCGCCCTGCCCCTCCAGTGCCTGCCCATCCTCTGCACCGTCCTCATCCTCATCCTCCCCGGAAGTGGGTGCGGGCCGGGAACGTGCACGGCGAGGCCGGCGCCACGGGTTCCGCCGCACGGGCGAGCTCTCGGGGGTGATGTAGCGTAGCGCTTCCTCGTCCTGCCGCTGGATGCGGGAGTTGGGCACCCAGGTGAGGATCAGGGTGGTACCCAGCTCTTCATCCTTCTCCATGTGCACACAAAGGTAACCTGGGGGAAGGGGAGGGTGAAATGAAGCAGAGCAAGGCTACTAATGTCAGACTGGGGAAGGGGGATGCTTGGGAGGCATGGGACAAACAACTGCTAACACTAATTCATTAGAGACCACAGGTTAGCTGCTAATGCTAACTGTCCTTCAGTAACCTTAAGATCGCTGCAGAAAGTCAGCATTCTTCTAACAGTGGCTATTAACTTCCGGCAGTAGATCTGTAGCCAGCACAATGGCCCCAGTGAATGTCACTGCTGCCTCACACCAGAGTTAGGGGCCTGAATGTTGTCTCCTTTTTGCACATGTGGAGTTTACATGTTCACCAGTGTCACACAGGACGTCCACTACAGTCCAAAAACTGACACTGAGTATAAGTGTGGGCCCTGTGATGAACTGGCATCCCATCCAGGATATTTCTCTGCCTTGGGCCCGATGCTGCGTGGGACAGCCTCCAGCACCCCTCCCCCTAGTCTGGATGGTTGGAAAGGGAACAGGTCTTTTTTTTAAAAAAAAAAAAAAAAAGAGGCATTTTTCTTATCTATTTTGACAGCAGCCTTCAGCTGCAGTTTTTGATTCAGGAGTTTTTTTAGTCCGATTAGAATCATTCGATATTCTTTGTTTAACTCTGAATGCTACGTTACTGGGCAGGATATTATGATTCAGCTACTACCTTAAAAGGTGAGCAGTGTAAAAAGGAACGTTTTACATGTGCCACATCATGGAGATACTAGTTAAGTGAAAATTAAAACCCATTCATCCATTTTCTATACCCGTTTGTCCTATGTGGGGCTGTGGGGCTCCAGAGCTCAAATAATATGGGCACAAGGCAGGGAACAACCCATCGCAGGACTCACTCACACCCCATTCACTCACACATGCACACCTACAGGCAATTTGGTAACTCCAATTAGCCTCAGCCTGTTTTTGGACTTTTGGAGGGAAACCGGAGTACCCAGAGGAAACCCCACGACGACATGGGGAGAACATGCAAACTCCACACATGGAGAGTGTGACTCGGGACTCGAAGCCTGGATTCCAAAAGGTGTGAGGCCATAGGTGTAAAAACAAGCCAATACAATCCCCTGGATCCCCATGGTTGGAGACCTCAACGCTCCCAATCCTCATCCCAAAGTTAAGCCCTTGTGTGAGGCATTTGTGCCACGGAGCCACCGTGCTGCCCAAAAACCGAAGAAGACCACCCTTCTATGGGACGCGGTATTTGACAACCACCTAAATGTTTCTGAGGTCAGAACAGTGTGTTTAACTCATGTGGGCCAAAAGCCCGACCCCCCACTTACCTGGATGGTGCTCGGCCAGGCCCGGCAGCGGCTCGCTGGGGTGCACGCACACGTTGTTCTTGGAGAAGATGATCTCCCCATCGAGCAGGACCCTAGAGCCTCCTGAGCCAGAGCTGAAGGTCAGGAGGTCGGAGGCCTTTGAGGAGGCGCGTCGTAGCAGCCGGCCCAGAGACATCTCCCCCAGCGCCCGGACGCTGTGCCCATTCTCTGGGGGGGTGGAGACACACGATCAGGTTCTCCCATCCCAGCTGCAAGGGCTCCTTACAGGACATTCACAGAGCACGTGCTGATCGTACGCTATTCCCCAGCGCACTGGTCCGCTACCCTGACGCACTGGTGCATCCTGCCTTTTTATTAACTATATATAGAGTATGACATCTGTGCTGGCTTTTGTAAAGCAGAAAAATAGCACAGAGGCACTGTCCAGAAGTGGTTTCACAGCCTGGAAGAGCAGCATGTAATATATCCCACGGAATGGGGGGCTAGATTGTCTTTATTTATGCTGCATTTTGCAGTCGGGGAGAATGGGGCTGAGGTGGCTGGGAAAGACAAAGCTTCTGAGGTATTTATGAGGAGTGTCACTATACGCTCCAAGCGGGTGGTGCCAAGGCCAGGAGCTGCTCCACCTTCAGCAAACACCACACGGGGGAAGGAGTCGCACAGATCCGTCCTCACTACCAGCTCCCGTGTCGACATCCAACTTTCCCCGTCGTCAGACCCCAGCAGCAAGTATCTAACTTTCACTACCACCCTCCCCCCGCTCCCCCAGCAAATCCCAAAAACTCTGCATTCCTTATCTTCATAACGAAGAGGCTCTTCCATCCTTCTTGAAGAGAGAAAGCTTCACCACTTCCTTCCTTCATAAGGAATTTGACTGGAAGCCCAGTGTTCCCGTTTCGGAGACAGACACGAGGAGCCCCAAGGTGTTTCAGCACCAAGGGTTTCCCCCCACACTGCACCAGCACTTATGCACGAAGGACTGCATTCTCGTAATTACATGACTGAAGAGGCGGCTGAGGTTTTCATGTCGCTGAACTGGGCCAGATCAGGTTGCAAATAAGCCCTTCTGTGTCAGGGACGGAGGATGTGGTCACGACTGAAGTACAGAGCATCTGTAGGATACAGTCCTTTGGTGGGCTAACTCAGGACCAAGACCAGTAATCCCAGTGCAGTAAAGCTGGTAAGAAGGATCTCCAAAAAACCAAAACAAGTCCTACTGGAAACCGCACCAGTGCAAACACGCAGTTCCACACAAATCCTCAGCAGAAAGTTCCTGAACATGGGAAGATCCTGTTTTGACTAAAGAAAATGCTACTAAAAATATAACTCAATTGAAATTCTTTTGCACAGGACTGTCAACAAAGGACAGATGGACACAAAAGGGGAGATTCGGGGGTAGGACTGCGACTTAAAAAACTCAAACTGCTGACAAGTCAGGGTGCCCTATTAATACAGTACCTTTCTTTCCCCGCCCCAAATTATCTTGAAACAAGTGAGATGAATGGAAGCACACTTAATATATCGTCCAGTCAGCTTCACTGTAGAGTTATTACTGCAATTATTTGAGGAAAAAAAGTTGTGTCCTCATGCATACCTTCATAATCACATGCTGACATTACTTAGCAGTTCACTGATTGGCTGTTAGTCCTTTTCTCCCCTCCCAGTCACGCCAAGACCATGTGACATGCTGACATGTGTGGCTCAAACACAGCTGGTTTTTTTTTTGCCCCAAACTTCATTCGTTTGCTGAAATCGCAAGACGAAGATGGGCGCATTACAGGAAACGCCAGGGCGTCGGAGGTCAACAAGCCAAATCCCAGGAAGTCCGACACACTTCCTGCGCTCTGCATTCTCACATCGGCACGTTAAATAACATTCATTAATATAAGAATAACACCAACAACAAACCATTATCCCCATAAAAGGAATCTGAAATGTTACAATATGGAACTCAGAGGTACTTTTACAGTTGCTTAGGAAATTAGCTACATAAACACAAGAACAACAATGGAGTTGATAAATAAGCAAATATAAAACAAACCTATGGAACGGAACAAAGGACAAACAAACAAAGTAAGGTGATCAAACAAAGTGATGACAGCTGAGATAAAAAATAAATAAAACATACATAAGCTGCCATCAAATACCATGATGTACCCCAGAGATTACCCAGCAAAATGACTGTCCAAGGTGAAACAACTTCACGTCAGGAATGTGTGCTTTAGATGATAAATATTTATTTTTTTTGCAGGGAGCCTGAATGATTGACCTATATACTACTCACTGACCAGGACAGAAAAAAAAATGACCGATTCCGTGATCACACAGTTGTCTCGTTTTAAGCATTCACCCAAAGTGACTTGCAGTTTTACCTGGTTTTATATAAAGCAAGTCAGGCTGGATTCGATTCTCAAGGGTACAACAGCGGCTTCCTGCAGGAGGTTGTAAATTCTTGGTCACAAACGATTGTCCTTCACCTTCTAACTATATGCTGCCCTGGGAGTCTAACTGTCTGTACCAGTACTGCAGCTACAGCCAACATTGATATAAAATTAGTGTTAAATTAAGTTTTTTTTTCTTGGTTAATGCTTCCATTCGCCTCGCAATGGCTGTTTGGAAGTGTTACTCAAATACACATCATTCTTCAAATTTATGCATGCAGCCCATCATATCACCAATTTATATAGCTCCACTTATGTAAGCAACAACCCGATCCTACAGGACAAAAACTGTACTATGGCGAATAATCGAATAATGAGCCCTAGGAATTCCGCGACAGATATTGAATATGATATTCCACCAATCCACAAAAAAAACATTCCTCCGTTTCATTAACTGCACTCACTCACTCAAGGTCTAACGGGCCGACGGTGAAAATTAGAAAGACTACAGCACAGAACCCGGCCCGTTACCCTAGACAAGGAGCAGATTAAGTTTCTCATGCAGTGATGTTTCAGTAGGTGGCTAATCGGGATATCAGTAACGCGAACGCAGCACATGCGCTGCCGTGACAGGGGAAGAGGAAACCGCCGATCATCCCAGCAGGCAACTACTGGCCATCAAGCCGATCTGCAAAGGACACAACCATCCATTTGATGTTAAAACACCCAAAGATACCCTGTAGCATTTACCTATTTATCCCGCTAAGCCGCGCTCATTCAAACTGTCATCTCCCCCCTCCGTTTATTTTCACATCCATATTAACTTCTATAAACATAATTTAAACAAGGATTCACTAGCAGTACGCAGACTTTTTAAATGCTATTATAGGTTCACGAATCCTGTCCACGTAGACATGTTTTTTTCTATACACCTGTGCAAGAACAAACAGCAGGCAAGCTCCTAAGCACATATACAAATAAAAGGCATACGAATTTAATCTCACCCTCTATGCCGCCCGCGACTATGGTCAGAGGCACTCATCCATCTTTAGCGGGAATCGGAGACCTGAATGTCAAAGTGGCTCGTACTGTTTCTTTGTTAATAATAATAATAATTGTTATTATTATTATTAAACCGTAGCCGTACGTGTGTTTACCCGAGAGTCCCGCTACAACACGTTGCGGCGTCTCGCCTTTAGCCCCACCCACCAGGCCGCTGCTTCCGGGATGAAGGTCCGCTTCTCCGGCCGCCGGACGAGCGCCGGATCGACGCGGAACAGGCGGAAAGCAGGCGCCGCAGGCGTCCCGCCCGGCAGCGAGCTGCGATCTGCGGTCTCCGGCGAAAGCGTGATTCGGGTGCCGCCTCTGCGCTTAGCGTGGAGGCAGAACAAGGACCAGTCTTTGTGACCTAGAGTCTTTTTTATTGTAACTTGGCTGATCCTTTCACACATTTGGGCGTTATTTTAATAATTATTTTTCTAATGAATAAAATTAAGCTTAAATATTGAAGCTACCTGCCAATTTAAGTCATTAAAAGAATATTTCTTTCGAACATCTTCAGATTCTGCAGTTTAATGTATATGCAACCTATACAGTTGCACACAAAGTTAATAACAGTTTAAATTGGTGCGCAATCTGTTAAATTTAAGATTTCAGCAATTAAATTTAAGCTGGGAGCAATAAACTCGCATTTAAAAACGCTATATAGAACTGGATTACTCTTACCTTTCATTAAATTGTGTCCCAAGAGTGTCTATTTCGCAATTCAAGTATTAAGTTGTGACCACAGAACAAATAGTGTCTAAGTATAATTTAAATGATTTTCGCTTTATATCATGATATTGCTGCATATTATATATAATATTATATATTTAATAATGTTTGGCAACTCGTGGAAACATAATAATAATAATTATAATATACACACATGCATACAATAAAAAAAATATTTGTTGGGTAATACACAAAAAACAATATTCCTAGTCATTGCAGGGCACAGTGGGTATGACAGTAGATACACATTTATTTACATTCTTACAGTTCATTTACGTTTATCTTACAGTTCTTACATTTTTAAGTACCATATATTGCTCGAATGTGCAAACAACTGCAGATACCACAGCACTTACATGTACATGTATGGTTTGAAGAGAGCGACTGTTGTCTGTTGCTTCCCAGTTCATGTAAAATCTCAAGAACATTGTTCATTCTTTTTCTACATTCAACTATATAGGCACAAAGTAATAGGATTTCTAATTCATTTTAATAAGAACATTATTTTGATTCATGATATAAACCCTTGAACTTTAATAGCTGATGTGCTTTAGATTGTTCCAGCGATCTGGGAGGAGTCCAAAACAGGGTTAAGGCAGAATGGCGATCGGGACAGTCCGGGTGCTGACGTACGCTCACTCCAAAAATAACATGAGGCTTATTACACCTGAACTTGGTATTAAAACACATTCCTTAGAATTTAAAGCTTTATGAAAGCTTTAGTTAAACATTTTAAACTATAACCTGACTGGCTCCATCAAACTGGCATAACCTAAGAACCTTACAGGTTTACGTTTAGCTGGGAAAAAACCGGCAAAGGAAACTCAAACAAGACACACACACACACACACACAAAGTATAAATAGTACAACACAATACTAAAATGTTTACTGATAAAAGTGCTCAGTAAACAGTCATATAAAAGGGGCTCCTTCATACCAATTCCTGATTAATGTTGTCACCAGCAGCTGTAATGTAAAGATATGCTGGTGTTTTCTATTAATCTGTTCATTTTTGTGTTTGTTTTTACTCTGGTGTCCGTATCTCCAGCCACAGACAGGGGTGACCCCACACTGGCTCTCTGCAATTTCATACCTGCACCCGACAACGAGACGGTACAAAGAACATTTTGCAGTATTAAACACAGAGCTAAAGTCTGGGCAGGTTTCCCTCTTGCCACCCTGATCTCCCTTCACAGTAGGTCCTGCTCGACCCACACGATCTTGTGTTGCTCCTCCTGGATGATGGCCCGCAGAATGGCCAGCAGGTTGGAGGTGTCGCTCCAGCTGTCCGGGGCCACGGTGCGGTACAGACAGGGCAACTTGTCCAGGAGGGTCTCCTCGCTGCGGTAGCATTCCAGCAGCTGCTCCTCTGTCACACCCAGCTTGTGCAGCTTGCTCCTGCGCACATGGGAGAATCCCGGCTGAACGTCACCAGGCTTACCTCACCTGACAGTCATGAATGTCATGTGACGGGTTTTCATTTTTTCCCCCACTTTCGCAATTACATCTGGCACTGTTTCGCTTCTCTTTGACTCCATTTGTGGGTTTCCACCAGAAGATGGCTCAGAAGTGTTATGAAATTTGAAATGAATTATGGAGCCATGCACTTGGGTTTTTCCCCTTCGGCTTGCTCTGGAGATGTACTTCAAAGCTACTGATAAACGATACTAGGCCACAGTTTGCAGATAAAATATACTGCATGAATATTATCGCTGCTTTAACAGATAAAATGATAAAATACACTAAGCTATCAGCATATTTATAACGTACTGAATGCTCTTTGTTGTTTTATTGCATTTGAACGGAATGTTATTTTGGGGCAACACCGTAGCTCATCGAGTTACATCGTAGCTTCTCAATGTCAGGGATGCGAACTTGATTCCCGTCCCTGGCTTTGTGTGCATGTCGCATCCTCTGCCTCGTGCCCTGCTTTTCCTGAGATAACCTTCAGACTCATCTTAACACTGGATGAATGGAAGGATGATTTTTTTATTAGCTAGTATGGCTACCATAAGGATAAATATGACTGGCGAATGTCTCTGTACCTATGATCGGAAGGTCACCGGTTTGAGTCCTGACCTCGGTAGAACAGTCACATATCTGTGGGCCCTTGAACAAGGCCCTTAACCCCCAGCTCCAGGGGATGTACACGTTGGCTGACCCTGTGCTGTGACCCCCAAGCTATGGAGAGCAAGATGAGGTAGGCCAGTGCTCTTCACTGAGTTTTAGATGAGGGCCACGCTTACCAGTATGCAGAGGGGCTCAGCGCAACCATTTACTTTTTTAAAACCTTTTAAATATGATAACTTTTTTGATATACTACACTTGATTATTAGTAAACTACAGAGCTGCACATTACTGAGGAAGTTGCATCTAGATTAAAATTGCATGTAGATTATATATATATATACAATTAAAAAAAATAATCTGATGGACAGGATAATTTGCTTATTTTGTCATTCGGTCATGGGGCTCCACATTGGCCTGCGGGGGCCGCCAGTGGCCCCCGGACCGCACAATGAAGATCACTGAAGTTAGACAAAGTAAAGGATTTCAGTGTACCTGTACTCGTACTTGTGTGAATGACAAATAAAGGATTTATCGTTTAATATTAATTGCTGAATCTCAGTGGATATCAGTAGTCCTTAACTATACTGGAGAAAGACCACAAAGCAGCTGTAAACAGTACAGTACATTACAACAAGCCCCTGGGATCATTTTTAGCTGAGATGGCAAGTGGCAGCAAAGGTGCCCCATTCAAACTCCTAAACTTTACATGAACACAAACGGTACAAACCACAGCAAAGACATGAGGTGTTTCTCAACACGCATACTTGGTCGCACTTGTGTCCTCATGTACTCGTTTGACGTCAACTTCCATTGCTGAAGACCAGTTCCAATACTCAAGAACAGAAGTACAGAGGACGGTAAAAATCCCCAGATGTCATTCTTGCCCCGCCCCAAATTCCTATGATGCATCGGCTGCATCCTCGCCAAACTAGACCAATCCCATGATTCACTGCACCCCAAGTTCATTTTTGGGAATCAAGTTATGAAGACTGGTCTTGCTAAGTGCACAAGTACGATCAGAGTTGGGTTATTCAGGTCCAGAGAGTAAAAGTCCAGACCAAGAATTTGTTTCAACCAATTAGTTGAGCATAAAGAGTCACAATCACAGAGTACTCAGCTAGTTGGTTGAAACAAAATCCCGGTCTGGACTTTTACTCTCTGGACCTGAATCACTTAACTCTGAGTACAATCTTCATGTATTGAGAAACACCCACGGTCTCCTTGAACTCCCATATCGACAACCTCAGGCGGTACCTGAGTTTCCGGATGCTGCGCTCAGACAGCGCGATGAAGATGATGATGGGGAAGATCTCAGATCTGTGCAGGCGCCTGACACAGTCGAGTCCCAGGGGCAGCACGCAGTGGAGGCCCTGTGAAGACGGCACACACATGGGGGTCTGGTTAGTGCAGCTGGGGTCTAGGTCACAGGGACTGGGTGTGGGAGGGTATCAGCAGAACAGCAGGCAGCTCAAACCCGCAATGGAGGAAATGAGACTCTGAATCACAGGAGGTTGGCATTACTGTGCACTGCCAGTAAGTGTGTGGTTTGACCCAGTTCCCGTTGGTTACTCTGCCAGTTAAACAGAACAGTGACTGACCACTCACAGTAACATCAATAAGAGCGACGAGGGGCAATGAGCAGCTGGGAGCTGATTAGAGCACTCTATATCAGTCAGACCTCAAATCACATCCAACTGAAGATGAAGCTACAGAAAGAAAAAATATCACGACAAGGTGATCTTCGAAGTTCCTCACAGTCAGGCTCAGAAAGGAAGTCTCACTCCCTTCTTTTCTGAGCCTTCCCTGTAGTCAACGATTTTTCCTTTTATGTTGACAACGCGTGCACACGTGCACTGGCGCTCTGAGTAACAGAAACAGGTTTATATCCTGTGGATCTCAGAAGCCAGGCATTATCAATCGAGCACCGCGTGCGCTTTCCATGGCACGCGGCAGCCGGCATGGGTCCACGCACCTGCTTGATCACTTTCTCGACACTCTGTAGGGTGTAGCAGTGGGAGGCCCCCCGCTCACAGTCTTCCAGGATTTCCGACTTCTGCATCCGTGCGGCGCATTCGCTGGCGCTCAGAAGTTCTGCAGGTGAGGGGAGAAAGTTGAGTGACGGTGACCGGGAAGAGAGATGGAGGACGCTGATCAAAAGCTTCATGCATACTGTACAATACTGACACATCGGTAGTGGTCATATACGGAGGATGTAACTTAAAGGTAAACTATTTAAAACAATTCAAGGGAAACTCATTAAACGTATTAGTTTGTAACAGATCGTCAAACACCTTTCAGCTCCAAAAAAACTAGGTAATGCATACTCCTACTTCCAGTACGGAGTGGTGCAGATTGTCAGCATCAATACAAGGGAACCACTGCATTTGAAAACAAGTGAAAGTACAGTCTAATGTTTCATTACAGCCTGCATGATGAGTGAGGACAGGGCCAAGAATTCTTCAGTGCACAGCACTCCATTTAAATGAACGCAGAATTATTTGTTTCCTTAAAGTTGCCCACCAGGGGGCTCTCTTACATGTGACACTGATTACAGTACAATGACCCCTGTCCAGATGACTGGAACTGCTCTGCAGTTGTGATCAGAACTAGTAAATAGAACGACATCAAAGCAATTAAGAGAAATTTGTTTGTTATCTGGATATTTTTGATAGTTCTTCTATGACATAAATGTGACTAAATATGATCAATTGTTTTCTGGTAGATCCTTGTATTCTGACCTTAATGAACACTGGTGCTGTTATTTCAGAATGAATAATATCAACATTAAATTTCTGTTGACAGTTATTAAAGCGGATATTTCAACTGTCTACAAACTGAAACGTTGCCCATGATAGTTTCTCCCCCAGATCACACTGATCAGATTTCACATGAAATTTGAAAACCCACTGGAAGGACAATTAAACCCCGTCCCTATTTTGTAATTCAACCGATCGGACGTATGTGCAGAGATCATTTACACAAATGACGTCACTGTATGAAAATGCTCAGCTTTGTGCTATTTCTCTGATACTCTGATACACGCGAATGCCTGCTAGTGTCAGGCAGCACGGGCCTGGGTACCCGACCCCATCCACGTTACCTGGTTTGCATAACTGGAAGCCCCGGAGCTCTCCCAGTTTCTTGTTCAGGAGGAGGCCGTACACCGAGGGGAGGAGGAGGACAGGCCGAGAGGCTGGTGGGTGGTGAGGAGTCACGAGGGTGTAGGGCATGAGTGTGACGCAGCCCCGGGAAGTAACGCCGTTCCCTGTAAAATCACACATGAGAACCGGCCGTCCACGGCACACTTAATCAGGGTTCCTCAATTCCGGTTCTAGAGGCCCATAATCCAACACAGTCAGAAGATTTCCTCTGCTCAAGCAGAAGTACTAAACCTGATAAGTAGCTGATTATGATTGGTTTGGCAGGGAAACCTGCAAACTGTGTTTTATTGTGTTCCTCTAGAACCAGAACTGGGGAACCCTGAACCAAATTCTCAGCTGCTATAAAAATCTTCAAGCTTCTCTTTTCAAATCATATAAACACCGCCGGTACCAACATGTGCCCTGTAGTGACATTACTGTATTTTATGAAATAATTAAGCAAAAGTAATAAGTCATTCATTAAAAACATGTAGTTATCTTATTCAAATAAATCAATACCAAGAAAGTAGCATAATATTTTCATGTCTTCTGAAAGGTAAGTGTGGAAATTACAGTTGCTTTATTCACCAGAGCCTTTCCTTTTATCTACAAAGTTGAGTCCTTGGAGCATTTGGGGGTTAAGGGTCTTGCTCAAAGGGTCCAATGGTGAAATAATGGGATTTGAATCAGTGACCTTCCAATCACAGGTACAGTGTCCAAATCTGCTGTCACAAGCCCTCCACATGTATTATATCCAAAATGTATCCAGCTGCTGTGTTTTTCTTTCTTCTGGTTTTACGGGGTTTTAATTGCTCTGCTTTAGTTCCACATTCCTTTATGCATGTTAATAAACAGTCATCGTCAACGTTTTTATATCGCCATGACGACAGGTATCGATAAAACACCTGCCATACATAGACTGTGTCAGCAGGGGGCGCCTCTCGCGGAGACCTAAGGACCCACCTGTCCCCTCAGCCTCCTCCGAGTTATCCTCCTCTACAGACACCCATAGTGGGTTTCGCCCCAGCCGGCCCGTGCTGACGATCCGTACCGACTTCTGATTCGCCTGACCATTGCAGGGGTCCACCTGGTGGGAGGGGTTGGGCATAGGGGAGCGGGGAATTATCCGAGAGCGCCTCTCCATGGCATCAGTGAATGTCGTGTTCCGGTAATAACTCGCATTAGTGTCATCGTTTCTTACCCTCCGCAGTGATGTCTGCTGCAAGGTCATGTCCTCGATCGCCCTTATCAGCAGGCGCTGAGCTCTAGAGTTAACGACAGATTTAATTTACTCTCTATACTTACATCTCATAATAAAGAACTACCACGTCATGCAGACACACCGCCAACGGTGACCATGCTCCTATTGCCAAGAGAATTTTATTGGAGAAAGCAATCCCCAACTGATAAATATAACAGGGTAAAATTGAGTGAGAGTTACTCGTTAACTTCAAACCTTGGCATACTGGGGTATTTTTCACTAAACTATGGTGAAAAAGAGTGCATAATGCCATAAAATGAAAGGCAAACCTGTAGCAGACAGAATGAGCTCTCCCTTCTCAGTGTACGTCCATAATAATGCGCATTATGGTCACCAACACGTTGGTAGCCCGCAGGCAACCAAGCAGTAGCCCGCAAAACACTTACAAAAATCAAATAAATTTTACATTCGTCAACCCTCCCCCCAGGTCGATAACTTTGATCATTGCTATGCCCCCCTCCAAATAGCCACCCCACTTTGTTTTCCTAGTAGAAGTAGCTGTCGCTATAAAAAAGGTCGGACACCCCTGGTATTGCGACTAAGGGTGCCCCCTTCTGGAGACTTTGTGGACTGCAGATGATGCAGTGTGACAGCCCTGGAGAGACGTTGGGACGTTGGCAGTAGCCTCACCTGTAGTAGTTGGGCAGGGTGCCGCTCTCCAGGTCCTTCAGGTTGCACAGCTGCACGTGACTAGCTTTCCAGGATCCGTCTGCGCTGTGGGTATCGGTCACGTGCAGGATGTCGTTGCAGCTGATGGCCAGCGTGTACCCGGCCCCGCGCGGCAGGCCCATGTTGACGCGCACGTAAAAGGAGTCTCCTGAGGTCACCTCACCTCTCTGAAGCTGGGCCAGCAGCTTCTCATAAGCTAGAAGCATGTGGTGTCAGAGCACACAGAGTTAAACTTCCACCCTCGCTGCATAAATATAGCCTCTTAGGTATGTGGTTTGACTTGAATGAATGGTTAACTATGAATTCCTATCACATCCCGTAACATAACAGCAAAATTAAAATAATTAACTGTTGGCAGCAATACATCATTGTACTAGTGACAGCATCACCAAACCATCACTCCCTACTACCCAACTCCCAGACAGAATAACACAAGAGGTTTGTGACTCACTGTCCTGATTGTATCGAATTGAGAGGTGGAAGAAGCCACGGACTTGACCCAGTGCCCACAGTGCTTCCTCCAGAGTAGAATCCTCCAACACCATGCGTAATGAGTGTCGCCCCTGATCGTACTGCATCTGCAGGGGAGCGGGATGAAGGTTTCACTTTTTTTCCATGTTTAGCACAAAGATTGTCATCATCTTCAAAATTCAATAGACCAATGTCAACAGTCCACCCATCTCCTAGATACCAGCAACTAATCCCAATCCTATGGGTCTTTTGTAAGCGGATGAAGAATATAGTACTTAGTGCTGAGTCCTAAATGTCATTTGCAGTAACATGATTCCTGTTATTAAAAGCACAACATATTCTAAGTACGGAGGGACCGGTGGAGCAACCGGGACTGCCAATCGCAGTCTACAAGACACGTTGCTAAGCAGCCCTTTGTTTACGTCACACAGTAGTTTTCAAAACATGCTGCCAAGCAGCTTTTTGTTTATTAAATTAAACAATGTATACAACATACATGGAATGCCATGCAGCTTTTTGTTTAGAAATTGGAGTAGTCTACAAAAGGTGATGCCAAGCAGCTTTTTGTTTAGTAAATGAATCTACGAAACACAGTACCAAGCAACTTTTTGTTTAGTGAATGAAATAGTCTACAAAACACAGTGCTAAGCACCTTTTTGTTCAGTAAATGAGTCTACGAAGAAGTGCCAGTTTTGTTAAGAACATAAAAACATAAGAAATTTATAAACGAGAGGAAGCCATTAGGCCCATCAAGATCGTTTGGGGAGAACTTAACTAATAGCTCAGAGTTGTTAAAATCTTATTTAGCTCTGATGTAAAGACACCCGGGGTGGCATGGTAGTGCAGTGGTTAGCACTGTTGCTTCACACCTCTGGGACCCGGGTTCGAGTCTCCGCCTGGGTCACATGTGTGTGGAG
>JAODJX010000097.1:9386701-9397435 GCA_026776945.1 Isichthys henryi
CCCCCCCCCCCCCCCCCGCCCCCCCCCCCCCCCCCCCCCCCCCCCCCCCCCCCCCCCCCCCCCCCCCCCGGCGCCGAGCCTGGGGGCAATGAGCGCAGGCAGGAACCAACCCTAGGAGGTCGCCAACACACTAACAACAACAATAACAACAATAATAATAATATTTTCTTAAATAAATGTAGTATGTGCAGAAGTGTAGGCCTACTCTGAAATATGCTGTAGCGCCTGGCAGACCGAGGCATTATAGCGGATAAACAAGGCGGGACGGTGTTACACAGAGCTATTCTTTAATATAGCAATAACTACATTCTGACATTACATCACGCCGGAAGGCAGGAAGGTCGGACGCTGGACACACATGGCGGGTAATTTAGCCACGTGAGGACCTTATGTAACTGGGCAAGGGCACATATGAGTATTCACAATAAAAATTACATACAGGGGCTATTTACACGGTTGGCAGTGGTACAATATCGTAAGATGGTTCGTCTTTCACTATGAGATAACCCTCTGGTCAAAATGCTGCAATGGTACCAACGTTGGATGAAGACCCACACGTGGTACCGCCAACTGGAGGGCAACAAAGGCTGGACGGATTTATTGGAGCCCAACCCTTCCCACTTCCGATATACCCACCACCCGACGTTCTTGACGAATTTGCCCAGGAGGGGGCAGTGTACCGAACCTGGCAGTGAAGTCAGGCAGGGTACATAACTAAAATCAGTGGATGTTTGTTGTATTGCACTACCATGATTTTTTCCTGCCATGGATATTTCAGAAGTGAGTAATTATTAGAGTCATTAAACTGCATCAAACACCTCGGTGTACTGGTGTACCTGTATTGCTACACAATCTAGTCATATTACCGCATACACCGTGCAACTGAAAAATTAACTGAGGCATATCCATCCACAGAGTTCATCACCCAACACCCATTTCCCTGGGAGGGAACTCTTCGGGAAATGAAGTGCTAACTCTGCTCAGCCCAAGGAATTTTGTGAGTTTCGGTGTTGACACATAAATCGCGGCCGATGTGCCTAACTTTGTCATCTGTACTGTGTGAAGAATTTGTCTGAATAATACACACTTTTGTTCGTCACCATTTCCGGGCAAATACAACACTTAAGAAAACTATCCTAACGATTTGGAACTTTTTTGTTTTAGTTTGAGCATCACACCACAAAATGTAGTTCAGTAACTCACGTTTGTTTATGGCTGAGGTATGTTACTGTAAGTAAATTCTTGTTCAAGGTCACTGTCAGGAAATATCTTGGTATGTCATCTTTCCACCTTCCGCAAAGCACAGTGAATGCGAGATCGTGCCGTGGCACAAAGGCGCGACGTCAGGTGATGACGTGGTGACTTTGCAAGTTATGTCACCAAAACCGGAATACCATTCTAAGATCTCCCACAATCTGCCCTGCAGCCTAAGTCCCGATGACGCTGTAACCCAATCAGCTTCTTTATATTTCAAATAAAATTCCCGGTTTTCTATGATTGCACGGCCATGTATCAGATAATGGCAGAAATCAGGGATGCCTACAGTTTAAAATAGCCAAAGGTAAACGAACTCAGAGCACGAAGAAGACCAGCTTTGGTGAATGAGGATAAGATTCGGATGCTTTTTAAAGTGCTGCATTCATCAGAAAGTCTTACGACAATATTTTCTGGAGAAAATGAATAAAAAGAGACAATATTCCAGTTGTTGACGAGAGGTGGCATTGTGAGTAACAGTGTTCCTGGGCTTCATTCCCAGTTGGATTAGGTTTATATTACATTATGGGTTACCAAATGTTCCACACAATGTGATAAAAACCTGCTACCTTGACTTTGCGGGGACCATTATTCGGGTTCTCACAAAGATCTGTGAATGCAATCAAAACATAAAAAATGCCAAAAGTCTTGTAATTTTTTTGATTACTTATGGTTAAGGTTAGGGCTGGGTTGGGGTCAAGGATGTCATTGCTGGGATTAGGGTTTTGCCAACAGAAATAAATGGAGAGTCCCCACAAAGATATAATTACAAACCTGTGTGTGTGTGCATGTGTGCAGCTTCCGCGTTCTCCCTGTGTTGCGATGGTTTCCTTCAGGTACTCTGATTTCTTCTTGTAGCCCAAAGCATGCGGCTAAGTGGATAGGTTTCTTTAAATTGCCCACAGTGTGTGTGTGTAGTGTGAAGCACACAGCAGTTCATGAGCATCCTCTTCAGAGTGCCCCATGCCTCATATCATATGCTTCATGCAATAGGCTCCAGGCTGACTGTACTGGGCAGGCAGCTGATCAAAATGAATGGATGGATGGCTAGCTGGGGACTGAGGGTGACCCCTGTGGATAGTTAATATTATAGGCAGGCTGACTGCAGTAAGTACTCCTAAGACTTCTAGAGCGTTTCCAGTGTTTCCTAATCCGATTCTCAGGGACCTCCAAACAGTCCACGTTTTTGCTCCCTCTCAGCTCCCAGTAGGGAGCAGAAATGTGGACTGTCTGACAGGGAGCTGGGAGGGAGCAAAAATGTGGAGTGTTAAGAAGCCCCTGAGGATCAGGTTGGGTAAGTGAGGGATTTCCGATAAGGATGTTGATAATGGTGGATGCCTGGTAAACCTGGGATACTGGGAATGCGCTGCGAGCTTGTCAGGGATCATTTTAATGCTGTCACATGCAAGTGGCAAACTGGTGTCATCTAAGGGGCCATGCAATATTCAGGGTTTGTATTCAGTTTCGATTCGTGATTATAAGAGATCGTAAGTGGATTTTAAATAATCTCATTCAGTGGTTCCAGAGTAAATGAGGATTAATGG
This sequence comes from Isichthys henryi, assembly GCA_026776945.1. Taxonomy (NCBI): domain Eukaryota; kingdom Metazoa; phylum Chordata; class Actinopteri; order Osteoglossiformes; family Mormyridae; genus Isichthys; species Isichthys henryi. Next base: position 9,389,500 of record JAODJX010000097.1, read on the forward strand.
AAGATGGCTTTTAGAGCATCTGCAGTAATACTGCTGACCTTTATAGCACTGCAGAATAATGAATTTTAATAATTAATAGAGAAAGACAGGGTAACATAGAACTCGGCAATGCAAAACAGTTAAACAAGTATTACTATCAATAGAGTAAGCCACAAGTACTCTTATCACGCGGAGCATAAACTCCCTCAGATATGGTCCCAAAACATCCAACCATTTACATGAGTATAAAAATAAAACGAAGAGCTCAGCTGCACGCAAAAAGGAAACCGAAAATCCAAATCAATGCAAAATCAAGCCTTTAAATGGATTTTATTGCTGTCCAGAGTTTTTCCATTAAACAAGATGGAAACCAATATAACAGCGATAAAAATGCGAGAGAGTTTGCACAAGAGAGACGTGTTTGTCTGCCAGCTGTCAGTGCATCGCGTAAAAGTACCACTGTACACAAACGACTACAGAGATACACATCTGATTACTGTCAGTGCTGCAGATGATGTCACACCTCAAAAATGAAAACCTACTCACTGCTAAAAACAGTCCAGATAACTGCAAAGGTCACATGGAAAGACGGAGTAACGTTATAGCATTTTGGTCACTGGATAAAGAGCTCCATGAGTGTGATGACTTTGTCAGTGTCCCTGGGGATTTTTTTAAATTCTAAAATGAAATCAAAGTCGCTGATAGTCACAGTGATGCTGTTACTACCCTGCTGTTACTATAATGAACAGCAGTTTGCAGAACAGTGTACAGGCAGTCGATAGTCATCCATGGCGGGGTCCTCACGCAGACTCCTGCGGTCCCTGTAGCTGGAAGCTCAAGACCAGGGAGAGGCGGTGCAGCGCCCCCTGGTGCTGGGGGAGCTCCTGGCGGACGCGGTGCAGGATGGTGCTGATGGTGTGGAGACGCTCCTCTTGCCGCTGTATAGCAGGCTCCAGTGCCTCCTCACTGGCAGACAGGCGGGTGTAGCGATCCTCCTGCACCGCCCGCAGCTGCTTGGCGCGGCCCTGCAGTGTCACCAGCCTCGCCAGGTTCTGCAGCACATAATTTGTTTTGAGTGAAGCCGAGGCACAATGTTCAGATGACATGAATGTGGTCAGTAAATATTGAAGCAGACATTGGATACCGAGTGGGACACACATCTGAGGGGTGACTGCTGGCACGGCCTGCCCACCTGCTCCTTGGTGTCCTGCAGCCTGCGCAGGTCTGCAGCCAGGGCGGCACCGGTGTCCTGCAGCTGGTTTAGGTGCTGCTGTTTCTCCCTGAAACTGGCATCCTGGTTCGCCTGGGTTTCCTCTAGACTTTTAATGATGCCGTCACACTCCGCCGCTTGCTGGAAACACAAAGGCACACATCCTGTAGTTAACACCCTCACTTAACTAAATCAAATATCCTCTGGTAGGTCTGTGAATGATGTACTAATTTATAGCTATTAAACAAGAACCTGGCTTTTAAAGTCAAAGCAAAGTTAATATTTAATTTTCTCTTGAAAATCAACAGTCTGTCTGTCTGTCTGTCTGTCTGTCTGTCTGTCTGTCTGTCTGTCTATCTATCTATCTACCTTCCCACCTGCCTGACTGATATTTTTTTATGAGCTGCAGAGTCTAGACTAGGGCTGGATTGACACTGAAAATCGGTCCTGGACTTTTGCGCATAGATGCCCACCACACATACATACTTACAATAAAATTTGTTGATGGGGGGGCTCCCCACAATAAATTTTTCCTGGGTGGGAGGTGGTCACCAGCAATGAACTCTGCTGGCCCATAGCGCCGCTATCGAGCCACTGGGAAAATGTCCAGGCCTGGTCTGCGTAAGATGAGCGCAGCTTCCCTAACCTTTTGTGTGTCCTGGATCTTCCTGCGCAGGCCCTGCAGGAGGCTCTGGAACTCCGTCTGGGTGGGCTGCCCGCCGCGTGCCTTGGCCCGCGCTGTGGCTCGCACTGCCACCGCCTCCCGTTGGGCCACCGCTGCCTCCATGTCACGCACGAGCCGCTCCTGCTGCTTCATCAGATGGGCGTAGCGCACCTGCACACGCACACACACGCACACACACACACACACATATGTTTGTATTCATATCCGTCCATTCATCTCTAGGGACATATCCCTCCCCAATCCCCACATGACAGCTTTAATCCCCACCCAGCCCTAACTTTATCCATAAGTAACCAAACAAAACACAAGACTTTTGGCATTTTTAGTTTTTTGATTGCAGTCACAGATTTTTACATAATTGAATTTTCCCTTGTGGGGACCGGAAAAATAGTCCCCACAATGCAAAATAACAGGTTGTTATCACATTGTGGGGACCAAATGTATATATACAAAACCCAGTCACACACATACAATCACTGACATGGTAAGAAAGCAAAGAGAGTTTTACAAAGAGAGGAGGCCGTTGAACGTTCGACTTGTGGTTCATGCCTATAAACACAATATGAATAGTGATTCATGTTAACAAAATTGATCCACTGCCACATTAAGAGCCTGACCATGTTTTAAACACACCCCCACACACACACACACACACACACATCGTATCACACACATAAGTGGGAGATGGGCTTCGCACCGCTTACCAAGTCTCATTGTTCCACAGCTACCACTGTTTATAAATTAAATTGCCCGATTAAGTGAAATCGCTGTTGGAACCTCGACGTGTATTTCAAAGAGCTACTTCAGTAAATGTACATAAACATGCACCATCTCGCATTATCAAACACTACTGGCAGTTCATAATGTGTTGATTGACGTGGGCTTGTAGACCATCACTGCGACATCCCAAAGGCTTACCTCCATGCGGTGGATCTCAGCCTTCATCTGCCGGATCTCCCCCTGGCCGACCTCGGAGTCCACGGCTAATCGGGTCTCCTTGGCCAGCTGTATCTTCTTCTCCCACAACATGACCTGCCGCCTGAAACCAACATAGCGGGTTTAGGTTTTGGGTACATCTTCACCGGGGATATTCAGTTATGGTCCTGAAGGGCTAAATCCGGTATGTTCCGTGACTCCCATTACAGCACAAGAGCTCATAATGGTGGATGAATGGATTTAGTTGAATCAGGTGGATCAGTGCCCGACTGGAACAAAAACTTGTGGGCTCACCCCTTGAGGACGGTAACGTGATCACTCTGACTGGCATAAAAGCTCTAACAAGCACACCACTTCAGCCAGCTGTGTCGGTTGTCAGTGTGATCTCGGGGCAGCAGCCCTCGGCTTGTACTATCTGCATGAAATTCTAGGCGTTATAGCTGTTCTCACTCTCACACTAATTTGGCACCTGCTCTCAGAGGTGAAGCTGATAGGGATGTAAAGACACCATGAACTGTGGCCCATAAGGCCCACTGGAGGATACTGTGTTAAATCTCCGTGTCTCAACCTGTGTTGGACTCTCAATGTCTCACTCTGTGTTGGTCTCTCAGTGACCCTGTGTTATACTTTGAGGGTCTCACTCTGTGTTAGATTTTCAATATCTAATTCTAAAATTGGCTCTCAATATGTCACTCAATGGTACGGTCTCAGTGTCACTGTGTTAGGCTCTGAGGGTCTCACTCTGTGTTGGGCTCTCAGTGTTTCACTTATTGATAGGGTCTCAGTGTCTCACTTATCGATAGGGTCTCAGTGTCTCACTCCACGATATGGTCTCAGTGTCTCACTCCACGATAGGCTCTCAATGTCTCACTCCACGACAGGCTCTCAATGTCTCACTCCACAACAGGCTCTCAATGTCTCACTCCACAATAGGTTCTCAATGTCTCACTCCACGATAGGGTGTCAGTGTCTCATTCTATGATAAGCTCTCATTGACCTTCTCTGAGTCAGTGTCTCATTGACCTACTCTGCCTCTACCAGTCTGCTGATCAATCTCTCCTTGTTCTCCTGGACCTCCTCCAACTTCATTTGCATCTGGACAGATTCCCTCTCAGCCTCCTGCAGATGAACACAGGGCACACGTCACCTGGGAGCCGTTCGGCTACCCCGCCCGAGAAGCCGTCGGCGGAGGTCAGACCTTGAGCTTGTGCAGGAAGTTGCTCTCCATGAGCGCGTTGCCCTGCTCCAGCGCCCGGCGCAGCTGGCTGTTCCTGCTGAGCAGAGTGTTGAGCTTCACGGTGTCGGCCATCAGCCCCTTTATGTGGCGCTCCAGCTCTGCCTGCTCCCGCTGCTCTTGCTGGATCTCCCCTGTGAGAAGCCCGGAAAGATATCCAGAATTAGACACTGCAGCAGTTTAATAATTTCACCGCTTCACCTGCGGTCCCCCTGTGTTCTTAGAGTGAAGGTGAATGTTCGGGCTCTGAGCAGATCATACTCTGCTAGACAGATGCGAGAGTTTGCATGACACGTACCCTCCGTGCGCACTTTCCTCTGCTGCAGGATGGTGAGCCGAGTCTGTTGGGCCAGCAGGGCGGCGCTCTGTGCCTGCTTCTCCTGAGTGAGCCTCACTAGCTCCCCCTGGTGCCGAAGCCAAAACTGCTGCTGCTCCACGATCCCTGCTGCTGTTTCCTCCAGCTGCTTCGTCAGAGTGCTGACACGGATCTCCAGAGGCCCCAGGTCAGCATGCTGCTTGCACACACAGAGACGCACCGAATGGGACAGGCAGCCGCACACACACACACACACACACACACACACATACACACACACACATACACACACACACACACACACACACACAAAGTTGGTCTTCCTATCTAAATGGGGACCGTCCATTCATTTCTATGGGAAAATCCCTAATCCCAATCACGACACCCTTAACCTCTACCCAGCCCTAACCTTAACCATAAGTAACCAACCAAAATACAAGACTTTTGGCACTTTTACTTGTTTGATTGCATTCACAGATTTTTATAAAACTGAGGTTATCCATATGGGGACCTGAAGAAGTATCCCCACAAGTAAGGAAATTTCAGGTTTTACCGTACTTTGGGGAAATTCTGGTCCCAGATGTGATCTATGCAAACCAACACACATACACACACACACACACATACACACACACACACAGCATATAACCAGAAAAGGCAGCGGAGGCCTTAATAAATATTCCATCAGTCCATCCATCATCAACCCTTAATCTAGTGTAGAGTGACAGGGGGCCTGGAGCTCATCCCAGGCAGGATGGGGAACAAAACCGAGAAACCCAGGAAAGGAGGACGGTTCGTCACAGGCCACAAGGAATCATGGGTGTTGTTGCAGCATTACATTAACTCATCTGTTTGATGATTTTACCCCAAATCACTTACAGTACAGGGAAGGGATACAATTCACTCATGCTCCCTGGGATTTGAACACACAACCTTGGTGCTATTAGCACAACACTGTACTTGATAAGCTACAAATCACGCAAATACTAGATATACAGAACAAGCCCCTAACTCTGGATGTGTGAGGCAACAATGCTACCCAATGTGCCACCACAGCTTTCTTTACAGCCCAGTTCTTCATTAGCGACGCTGTGATACTGACCCCAGTGCTGAAGACCATCTGCTCTATTTTCTTATTGTATACGTTGATGGCTGATTGCTTGCGGGCGATCACAGCAGCACATCTGTGGAATTCGGCCTCGCCGCGGGACAGCAGCTCGTGCCGACGGGCATTCTCCTGCCGCAGCTCGCCGAGGTGGCGTTCCAGCGAGTCCAAGCGCAGTGCTGTCTCGCCGCTCTCCAGCTCCACCTGCGCCGTCTCGTTCTCCAGCTGCGACAGCTGTGCCTCCTTCGGATGCACAGGTGCACACATGCGCAATGCACGTTTGCAAAGAGGATCACGTAAACGTACTAAAAGCCCCACATTGTAAAAGCCATCCCTCAAATGAAGCCCTTCCTCCAATCACATATCACGTGGATGTGTTCCATCTTCCAACTTCTCCTTGAAAACACGTGCCGGGAGACCTTAAAGACCTCTTCCCTAAACGCCCACCTTCTCCCTCCTGTGGGCGGCCACTTTCTCAGTCAGCCCGTGAGAGAACTTGGCAGCATTGCCATGTATCTGCTGCTCCTGCATCTTGGCCATGATCTTCTCCTCCAGCTCCTGCCGAATCGCAGACTCCTTCTCGACCTCCTTTCGGAGGGAAGCGGCTTCAGTTTGACGTTGGGCCCGTTCCTGTAGAAATGGAGACGGGGGCACGTTCAAGACAAGTTGGCATCGGGGGGGGAGGGGGTGCTCCCAGGGTTAAGTAACATGTTTTATATTAATTAGGAAACAGAGCTCAAGGAAGCTGAGGTTCTTCACAGAGAAGTAGAAGATGCAAAAAACTAGGTTGACCATTATATTCTAAATGGCACGAGTTAAAAAGGTATTTTATAATTTACATGTACAATACTCTGTTTGGAAAAGGATAATGGGGGGAACTTCACCCCTTCGTGGCGAGACAGAGTCTGCTCAGTGTCCTGCAGTGTGCGTGCATAGGTGCTATATTGGGCCTGCAGCGCCTCCTGCTGGGCCTGGCTGTTGGCGATGAGTCGGCGGGTGGTGGCCTGGCCCATCTGCGTGCGGCTCAGCAGCGCCGTCAGCAGCTCGTTGCGCTCTTCCTCCTGCGTAGTGGATTTCTTGAAGCCCTCTATCTCTGTGTCCAGTGACTGCATGCAGTGATGAGTTTTCCTGGACGGGACGGACGGCAACGCATGACGCGCACTGATCCAGAAACCTGCTGTCTCAGGGCGTTCTGGGTAATCTGCAATCATCACATGCTTTGCAGACGGCGGGATCGACCCTCACCTCAGCTCCCCCTGCTTGGCGGCGCAGGCCTCGTCTCGTCGCTGCATGCCCAGCAGGCTGCTGTTCCACTGCTGCAGGAGCCGCTTTCGTTCCACCTCCAGGGAGTCGATCTCCATCTGGGCCTGGGTGACACAGGGCATATGAGGTCCTGGTACAAGGCCTTGGGCTGTTCATAGGCGGTTCAAAGGCTAATCTGTGCTTCCGGAGAAGAGCCTCCAACAGGTAGAGGTAAGCAAACGGACCTCTGCAAGGACCTGCTTGGCAGCCTGGGTCTCCTTGGACTGGGTGCTGATCTGGAATTCATACAGCGCAATCTGCTCGGTCAGCTTCTCCACATGCTTGGTCAGCCGCTCCACATACAGGTCCTGAGGAAACAGAAGCAAACCGGAAAGATTTCAGTCACCCATATCCTGTCAAAAAGAAATAAGAGGGCCAAAGCCAGCCAAGCCGTCATGGGAACGGCGGTGAGTGTCGGCCCTACTTGCTTCTGCTTCTCCTCCTCCGCTTGCAGCTTCTCAGCCTGGGCCTTACGAGAGGCGTTCTTCATGGTGGTGAGGTCAGATCGCACGCCCTCGCTTACTTCCTGCATGTAGAACAGGCGCAGGGCCAGGGTTTCTACCTCCGTCTGCAGCTGAGACACTGTGGATAAAGGTTGCCCAGGATGAAATTTTTCAGTCATGGTTCCTGAAGTGTTGTAGGTGCTGTAACAGTGCATGCTGAAATTCACTTTTTCCTTACCATGCGAAAATGCTGCTGTCGCATTGTGGCCTCCCTCCCTCCCAATGTTTTGACCCCCTCTTGTGTTTTGGCCCTGCCTGTGGCCATCTTCCACATCTCTGCACTGTTAAGACTATCTAACAGTGCTGCCTCTCAACAACATCCTGCATCTCAAAACCAATTCATACTTTACTTTTCCGCATGTGTTTATGGTTCGCGCACTTGTTGAGTAATATAAATTTCACCATCAGAGGACCGTCGGTCCAGACTTTTATGGCCGGTGGACATCATACACGTTGATGTGTGTCAACCGCGCAAATGCAAGAAAAATGACTATGTGGTTCCAGTAGGTGGCAGCACTGCCTTTGACATAGCAGAGCTCAATGAAAAACAGGCAGAATACATCCATCCATCCATTTTCCAAACCGCTTATCCTAATGGGTCGCGGGGGGTCCGGAGCCTATCCCGGAGGCAATGGGCACGAGGCAGGGAACAACCCAGGATGGGGG
>JAODJX010000097.1:9399879-9418731 GCA_026776945.1 Isichthys henryi
ACTGTGGGGGGGAAACCGGAGTACCCGGAGGAAATCCCACGACGACATGGGGAGAACATGCAAACTCCACACACATGCGACCCAGGCAGGGATTCGAACCCGGGTCCCAGAGGTGTACGGCAACAGTGCTAACCACTGCACCACCATGCCGCCCCTGGTGTAGTCAACCTTTTCTAGCAAATCCAGCATCAGCTTTTCAAGACACAGCATCAGCTTCTAGGCACACAGCATCAGCTTCTCAGCGCACCACTTCAGCTTCTAGGCACAAAGCTTCAGCTTCTAGGCACACAGCATCAGCTTCTAGGCACACAGCTTCAGCTTCTCAGCGCACCACTTCAGCTTCTAGGCACACAGCATCAGCTTCTAGGTACAAAGCTTCAGCTTCTAGGCACACAGCTTCAGCTTCTAGGCACACAGCTTCAGCTTCTCAGCGCACCACTTCAGCTTCTAGGCACAAAGCTTCAGCGTCTAGTCGCACAGCTTCAGCTTCTAGGCGCACAGTTTCAGCTTCTAGGCACACAGCTTCAGCTTCTCGACGCACCACTTCAGCTTCTAGGCACAAAGCTTCAGCTTCTAGGCACACAGCATCAGCTTCTAGGCACACAGCTTCAGCTTCTCAGCGCACCACTTCAGCTTCTAGGCACACAGCATCAGCTTCTAGGCACACAGCATCAGCTTCTAGGCACACAGCTTCAGCTTCTAGGCACACAGCTTCAGCTTCTCGGCGCACCACTTCAGCTTCTAGGCACAAAGCTTCAGCTTCTAGGAACACAGCTTCAGCTTCTAGGCGCACAGTTTCAGCTTCTAGGCACACAGTGTCAGCTTCTAGGCATACAGCTTCAGCTTCTCAGCACACAGCTTCAGCTAGCTGTGAGTGGTGAGGGCCACGTCAGCCTTTTATCTAGCATGGATCTCACTTTGAGGAGCATCACTGCTGCCCTTCGTCTCATAACAAATAAAGAGCAAACAAAAGGAAGCAGACGATCTAACCTTTTCCCGGATCTCCATGTTCAGCCTGTCTAATTGCTTTTTTAGGTGGTTCTTCAGAGCTGACTGGAATCTCCTCATTAGAGGCTGCAAACAGACACAGATGAGGCAATTGGGTGGTCACACTACTTTCTGGTTTAACTCCTTCATGTAAGAATCCAGGTGAATCAAAAAATAAATCAGAGTGAAAGAGCAGTTACTGACATGTTCAGGGTCCAGAACAACCAGTTCCTCGTGCTCCTCTTCCTCACTGCTATTAGGCTCTTCTCGCTCGCTGGCAGAGACGGGGATGGTCAGGTCCAAGGAGGCCTCAGGTGCAATTGGGACATTTGTTGTGTCTCCTGAAGGATGCATCAGTCGTGTACCAATGGACTATAATCAGTTAATCAGCAGCAGTTTAAATTACAGACGCTCCTCGGGTTACTATGGTCCGTATTGCGATATTATGACTTTACGATGGATATTCCAATTCCATTCTGCTTATCACTTTTACTACACGATTCAATAAATTACATTAGATATTTAATACTTTGCTATAAAATAGGCTTTGTGTTAATGATTTTGCCTAACTGTAGGCTAATGTAAAGTTCTAAGCATGTTTAAGGCAGACTATAGGCTAGGCTATGATGTGTGTTAGGTTAGGTGTGCTGTATTAACATGCATTTTCGCCTTATGATAGATTTATCTGAACGTAACCCCATTGTAACCTGAGGAGAGACTGTATATCACCTAGTGTTAGATTCACTTTATAAACATGTGATATGCCTAAGCATCCATGCGCGATTAAGGTGACAGGCAATAGCTGGTAATCCAGTGGTTGTATATAACACAGAGGGTAACAATGGTAATATGGCCTCTGTGCTGACCTGAGTAACTGGGAGTGATTAGTATGGCCCCCATGCCATTGGAGTCACACTGTGCGAAGGGGTTTGTACTGTTGATTCCAGTCCCCCCCATCTCCGATTCTTCTTCTGGTCCATCCTGTCAAGTAAAACACAGTACATGTCACTACCTGTAAGGCTACAGCACGTGAACATCGTAAAATAATAGTCAATAATGCAAACTGACTGAAACAAACAGTGAATCCCCTTCCCCGATCACCCCTTCCTCCTTACCTCATGCAGGAGGGGCACTGATATCCCAGAGCCGTCTGCTGTCTCCCCCAGATCACAAGCCAGGTCACTGTCCTTGTCATTCTGGGCTGCAATCACTTCCATCTCCCTATCTTTTTCTCCATCTACTTCCATTGTAGGCTGGGACATAGATCATTAATTTGCTGTCAAATCCAATACACTGCAGCCAATATGACGATAACATTTAACGCCCCCCCACCCCAGACCAGGATAAAATAAATAGCAGTTAATTGCTTCTCCATTTTTCACTGTCATTCTCCTCAGTATATCTTGTTATTTGGTGCTTAATCTGACCAAGATGATACAAAAGGGTCATTTTAATATATAGGTCTGGTTTGGTGTAATTTAAAAACCAAGATACTGATAATAAAAAGCAAACTATTATAATGCAAAAATTTCACCGAGTAAAACTGCAGAACTTGAATCAATACAAAGCAATACAAAAAAAAATAATAATAAACTATTTCAGTGCCGAGTTTGTCTTCTATTTTTGGTGCAGTTTTGTCACTCCGCGGCATAATCGTTCAGTATGAGGTGATTTATCCATTAACGTAGCTAACCACTCACACATTTGATTTTAAAGACCGATTAGCTAAAATTACTTTATAAATAGCCCTGAAACCAAAAAGCTTGGATATTACCTTCGTTTGCCACGCGTCCTTGTGTTGCTAAGATACGCCGTAAACTTCCGGGATGGTGGCCGATAGGTTGCAAATAGGCGGAAGCTTTGGTGAGATTACACTTTTTCTGAATTGTCAATACAATAAACCCAGGGCTCAAGTTGGCATAGGAATCACGCGGATACCATCCGCCCTCTGGGAAAAAAATGATAACAACCAACTCCTGTAAACTGCTCCGTGTATTTATCACCGCTGACTATGGGTACGTTTCCCAAATGCTCCCGTTAGCAACATACACAACTATAGAGCTGTATAGAGCTGTTTAGTTGCATGGTTCCAATTATGTCAGATGCTGAGGTTATTAGCGAATATGCTTTTGGGAAGCGCCCTCTGTATCAGGAGTACTCAGCTTGCAGACTCCAAACGAAACACAATTTAATCCAGTCCGCATAATCGCCCCACCAAACCGGGGACAAATATGCTCGCTGCACCACCACTATCCTATTGAAATATTTTATCGGCTCAGCCACTGACTGAAATACATTCTCTGAACTTTAAACGATGTTCCCTAGTCGGACACAATTTTCTGATCCATCGTTTCACCAAAGCCAGCTCTAAACACATTCTCTTTCACAAAAACATTTGGCGCTAGGGTTGCCACTTTAGTCCTACATAATTCTGAACATCCACCAGAAATATTGCACATAGCGACAACATTCCAAAGGTTTGTTCAGATCTGTTTGATAGGGAAACTATAATCCTACATGGTAGTGTAATCTATTAATATATTGAATATATTGATAACTGATCATTTACTCTATAATTTAATATCTTATTCTATGAGTTGTGACCCCATACCTTACCCTTCAATTTTAACATAAAATAATTTCTTAAAATGTACTGTAACAAGTGGCCTCTACTTGTATACTTAAGCCACCTTAGTTAATACAAAAACTACAAAAGATTTAGTCTGTAATACTGTAATACTTTCAATAATACAATTTCCATCAATCACTGTGTTTACACATTTGAATTTAACTACTGATCTCTATATCACTGAAATAAATAAAATTAAAATGAATTAGCTTTACCCCTTTATGAAAATGTGTGGACATCTTAAAAAACAGTGAGCAGTGAGTCTTTTATAAGCGTTACATGAGACATCTATTAAATAAACTTCAGCATTTCTTGAAATGCCATGGCTTGGTGGAATTCCGCACTAAGTACATGACATGGAAAATCACACCTGAAATGTGTTCCAGTAAGTGTAACAGGTCTCCCTTGTCTGTTTCACCGCCCATTTAATGTAACTGCAGTTGTTTTTACTAACCTAACCTTTGAACATGGCGGCAATGTGCGATACTGCTGTCATCACCGACTATGCAGCGTGTGTGTATAGCGTGCGTTTTCATAAAATTGTATGATTGGCTAAAGACACAGTATACATTCTTTGAGCGTATTTCATTGGCCAAAGAGACACAGTATAGTTTCTTACTATTAATCGGCTATAACTCTAACTCTATATGTTAATGTTAGTGTTAATGCACATAAGGAACCACATTTGTTTTATGTAGGACAGACAACCAAAATCCGTGGTGGTCCAGGAAAATCTTGGACAGATGGTAACCCTATTTGGCACTGGGGTAATTGTTGATCCAAAATGGCAAACAGGCTGCAAAAGTCAAACACAACAACCACGCGGTTGTCAGCGTTAACTCACAATGGCTTAAAATTGTTCACACACGATATCGCATAACATATAATACTAATATCATAGTCATTATTTCATTTCACATACAGTCTGCTGGGGTGCATGTATCTGCAAAGTAAAGGATTGAGAAATACCATTTTCGAGTCTTTTTCGAGTCTCAGAACATTGCCCATGACACAGATGAAATCCTGTAGCCAGACCCTGCCTAGAGTCGTGCTGCTCAGGCAGAATGAATGACATCGCAGTTAATGACTTTACAGTTGCACGGGCCTGTCAGTACAGTAACGTGCTTTTCCTTTAGATTTATTACTGGATATTTTGCCATAACTACTGCAGACAGACATACATGCACCATACAGCAGGCTACTGTATTGCATATGTAACCCCTTCTCTGTCTGCGTTGTGGTTTTCACTCAAAGAACGAGGGGACGTGGGACCATGCAGCGGTTTTATTCACCTGGCACGAACAATACAAAGTTTAGATTCCGCGGGGCAGCACAGCTTGAAATACATACAGCAGGCAATGCTAGTATGGGGAGAGACGGAATATTAGATATCCTCACGTGTAGTTTCAAAACTTCGACAAAAATCCACTCAAAACTACATAAACAACAACACAAAGTACACTGACAACATCTATAAGGAGGGAGATGTAATCTCTATCAATCAGTGTCGATTTGGAACGTTCACTGAAGCATGAATAATTAATTACATCGGAGCGCTGTTTACATAAAACTTACCGCTGGCTTTATCTCCAAAACTGTGGGAGAGCCAAGCCGTTCTACCTGTGATACCACTAGAGGTCAGTATTTCACCACGATTCCATTAGTATATGCGAAAAGCTGGTTTACACAGGAGTGCAAGTGGAAATAACAAAACGTCCACTGTTACACATACAGTATGTAAACTGTCTCACTATGTTTTCAGCAGACGTTGCTTAAATGATGTAGTTTTTTTCTTTTGGCTGCTGGCTTCCAATTCTTTAAATACATATATTTGCTATATACTGTAAAAATGCAAAAGACTTTTTGAAATGAAAATGCACACCAGTATTTTTCATTTTAGGTGTAGTGTTTATTGTTCAGCTCAGTAGTGTTCAGGCTTTTAGTGGCTTTATTTCTGAACTGAAAGCAGTATTTAGTATTGAGGAAATAGAGTCAATTGATTTTGTAAGACAAGTCGATGTTTTTGTGGATGTATTTTGAAAACAGAATCTTGAGTTTACTGTTATGTATGTGCTTCAGCAAATCAAAAAATACTGTAATCGTATCCACGTTCACATTGTTTCCCTGAATTCATTTCATGGTCCTCAAGCAATCAAAATATCCATTAACAACAAACATATCTGAAACAGTGAAGCATGAAGATAAACACAAAGGCTGGTACCTCTCGCTGTGGTTTTAAGCACGTGGCCTTAAATTTGTGATGCATTGTCAAAGGCAGGGCAGTACAGCTACCAGGCAAATAATATTATTCTCCATTATTCATTTATGCTTTTTTTTACATTTTTTGCGTAGGTTGTAGGCAATACATGTTTAAGCTATTGAACATCATTTAGAACAATTTTTGTTATATCCTACAGACAGTGTTTCCGACACATTTGCACGAGGTCTGCTGTCAAACACAGGATGTGGCGTGTGGTCTGTGATAAGCTGTTATATAATGTTTGCAGGGCAAGTAAACTCACTGTCTGTAGAACATGCATCACAAGTCTGCAAGTAAAATAACCAGAACCCATCTGGTGATTCTAGCATTTCACCAAGTTGTGAGCAATACTGGTGATCCTTCACCAAATTTAAACTTATTCTTCATACATGGTGTTCATGTCAGGCACGGGAATTTTCAGCTCATTGAAACAACCAATTTGTGTTTCCCTGCATCTCCTTGCAGTAGAATTGCCTCTAGGCCTCCTAACACATCAATTTTCCTTTCCAGAGTAGGTACAGAGTATTATACAGGATTTGTTAGGCATCTTTAAATAATTAAACGATTTTACTGGTTCCTTCTGAGAAAACCAATTCATGAGAAGGAAAATGGTGTGTATCCAGTCCCACATAAACTTTTATTTAAGATTTAATGGAGTTCAGCAGGTGAATTTAAATTTCTTGAAAGCTAACACGTCAGCTCTCTATTTTCATCACTTTTGTAGCTGTTCCCATCCTTCTAAGGTCTCACACTGGACATCCAGAGGTCATCTGACCTAATGAGCATAAAACAACTCTAATGGGAGAAGAAATCTGAAACTGACACCTCTCTCTAATAAGAAAAGGCTGTCTGTCTCTTCCTGTCTCTAATATAAACTGCTTTAACCAGCTTTTTTGCATTTTACTCAACTGCTAATCACAGGTCTAAGTTTGCCAAGGTGTGGTTAATATTCTGAATGTGCACAGGAGTCAATACAAATGTGAGTTCTGCCTCTTTCCCACTCCTCAAATCATGGATACTCCTGAGAGTATCCATGAGTATCATGAATGAGAACAGTTAAAGTTCTTCTTACACCAGTGCCGGTCCAACCCATTAGGTGACGCAGGCTACCCTGGGGTGGGATTTGTAAATATTGCTTTAGTTTCTTCTGGTTAACTCAATTTTGTCATTTATATAAATAAATGATGTCATGAATATTTATTTTTTCAATTAATGAGTTAATCAAAGTCTAATACACGGATTTAATTAATTTCTAATAAGTTGCTTATACAATCATTTGTGAATATCCTGTAGCTTGTTTGCTAAATTAAATTTATGTTTAGATAATAACTTTAAAAATAAGACTAAATCTTGGGACTTTCATGTGAAGTTTCAGCATTGTGATTGATTTATTATTTATTCTGGAGCAGACAGAAAGCAGAAAGAATAAGGTGTC
This sequence comes from Isichthys henryi, assembly GCA_026776945.1. Lineage (NCBI taxonomy): Eukaryota > Metazoa > Chordata > Actinopteri > Osteoglossiformes > Mormyridae > Isichthys > Isichthys henryi. The sequence goes on from JAODJX010000097.1 coordinate 9,407,191, forward strand.
AAGGTCAGCATCCGTCTGCCCCAACCTTTTGTGTCTCTTCCCTTTTTGGCCAGCAGGTGTCGCTGGCCATCATATCCTCCCAGTGTCCTTGAAGCCCTTAGTATGTTTCCCCAGCTCCTCGTATTGTCACACAGCTCAATGAGCTGAGTGTGTGGCACAGAGGCTGTACCCTGCAGTCTTGGGTTTGAGGACAGACTCACCTGTTTGATTTTTTATTGTTTTTTTCTGTTTTCCTTAGTGCTTATTTTCTATATTAGTTTCTTTCTCCTAGGTTTTGTCTGCTTGTGTTCTGTTTTGTTCTTTTCTGGTTCTGTGTAATTATCCTTGTGTTCTGTTTCTAGTGTTTTATTCCTAATGAATGTTTTCTAGTTTTTGGTATTTATTTACCTCCCTAGATTCTGCGTTTAATTACTGTTAGTTCCACATGTTGCCTGTTGTCTTGTGCCAGTCCTTGTTGATTGTTTTCGCCTGTTCTGTGTTATCTTGTTAGCCCTGTATATTTAAGTACCTCATCCTGCTCTGTGGATCGTCACCTTCCTTTCCTGCCTCTACCATACCCCGAGTCTGTGAAACAAGGTTTCAAATATCAGTCAGAGTGTATTCACATATACTTTATTTACGCTTTTTTACAAAGTCACAAGTTAGACAAACTGCACATTACAAAGATATGTCTGTCAAGGAGTTGATTTGGCATAAGTGCAGCTAGGCTGAGCTTCCAATGAATGTCCAATACAAATGCAAGTAATATGGTAGTAATATGTAATTAATATTGGAGAAAGAGCTATACAAATATGTTCCAAACAAAACAAGAACCTAATAAGACTATTAAAATCAGCAGGCAAAGTAGAACAATAAGAGCATTTAGAGAACACAGATTGGTGTAGGCTAGTTCCTGGAACAGACGGACATTGATGGGTCAGAGTACCAAAGACTAATACAATGTCTAATACATTATTTCTTCACGTTATGTCAAGTCAATTTTATTTATAGATCAAATTTAAAAGAACAGCAGTTGACCAACTGGAATGTGTTTGTGTGTATGCAAAACAGTATTTACAGATATTTATAGAAATGTCATACCAATACTAAATAACTATTACAAACGTACTTGATTTGTAGGTGGTGCATTTCAATGATGAAACACAACATTAATATTACCGGATTATGGACCCAAATCTATTGACCCTCTCCCTTGTTCCTTATTTCTCTTTGTCATCACAGACAGTGATGCCACAAGCAACAGGTCCTTGAAATGTAAATCCCACGTAAAAGTCAACATTCTCATTACCATCAGGTACTGAATCAGAGTTCAAGGCAAGCATCTTGATCTCCTTCCCTTTACAGCCTTTGATATAGACATTTCCATTTTCCGTCCAGCCTTGAACACGTTTCAGCATCCGCACAATCTCTGGTGTTTTCCAGATATATCCATCAAGCCACTTAATTCTTTTTTGTGAAACTGTGAATGTTTTGAAGACCTGTATCATACTTTTGTGGACGATCTTACTCAGGCCACTTCCTTTGCCAAGGTAGAAATGAGTGAAAACTCTCAGCTCTTTGTGAGGCACATTTTTCCTTCTGTTATTGTACCTTTGTTTCAGAACATCCATAGCAGACATGAGGATTTCATATTTGTTCTCCCTCTCCTGATTGGTGTCGTCATCCTCTGGCCAGAAAAGCAATGTGAGTATGAACAGGGCATTGGGATGACATCTGTCTCTGTCCCGAGGGAACTGATGGCTGCACGCTTGAAGCTCCTTGAGTTTAGAAGAAGTGGATGCACTTGAAACACACCCTAAGGCTATCTGAGATGCTATGTAGTTGGCCAGTTCCATTTGATCAAGCTTCTTCAGCCCACCGTATACAGTAACGATGGATTCTAGTTGGTCCTGTTTCTTTTCAGACAAAAGAGAAAAGATGCTGGTAATATTATCACCTCCAAGAGAGCAAAGTTTCATGCGTGTTGATAATTGACTTTGTTCTTTGGAGGGCAACTCTACATCTTTGAAAAAATTCCCATACCAGGCAGTTTTTCTTGCAAGCCATTTTACTGGATTCCTTATTTTCAGGTCAGTGCTGTATTGTTCATCATCATCCGAACTGACGTCCATCTGGAAATAGCTCAGATCTTCTGAAATCCTTGTGAGGGCATCATGCATATTCTTGTGAATGAATTTCAGTTTACTGTGAAAACACTCCCACGGCTTTTTCACCCTTTCTGGAATGTGACCTGTCACTAAGTACTGAATGCACTCAGAACGGCCCTTTTCTCCATGTGGAAACACTTTCAAGACTAGAATCAAAAGAAGACATTCTACTTCAATTTCTGAGAAGTAGCCTGAATTATTCATAGAGTCCTGTTCTACATTAGCTGCTTCCTCGCAAGTTCTGAAGCATTCAATTGCTTCTAGCGCTGTTGCAATTGTGTCCACAGTGTTTTCCGGACTGATGTTACCTTCAAGATTTCTATATTTGTCATTGAACCACCTTTTAAATACTTGGCCCTTTGTATCCAAGATATAGGAGTTGTGTGGCATCTTTTTCTGGGCTATATCTGCCCAGTCCTTAGCTTTTAGAAACTCCTTATATGTGTAACACAACCGTGCAAGCTGCTGAGCAAAGAAGGGATCTTCATTAAACCGTGTGTAGGCCGCTTTCAGAATCTCAATGGCCTTTTCCGGCTTTTCTGGCTTTTCCGGCTTTTCCTTCTTCAAAATGTGTTCAATGAGGGGAGAAAATGAAGTGTCAGATTTGTCTCCTTTACTGATCTTGTTGCGTCTCATGCAGAGGTCACGCAGGAATCTGTGGTAATGCTCTTTTCCAAAACGGTTCTGAAAAAGCACATCATCTTTCAGTAGTTTCATGGCTATGTCACTCTGCTGCTGGTCTTTGCCCAAAAGTTGGCGAAGAACTTCTTCAGCAATCAAGGGATGAAGGATGCGTATGCTTTGAATATGAGTCTTCTCATCTCTCAGATGGATGAAGAGAATTTTGGCCTGCTCGTTTAATGATGATTCAAACAAGTGCCTTCGGAATCTCTCTGTGTGTTTTTGTCCTGTATTTGTCTGCATATTTGTCTGCATGCTTAGTAGTAACAGAGCTTCACAGTGGGACTGAGAAAGATAGGAGCTTTGCACATAAGTATTGAGTAATGCCACATATTGAATGAGGCGAGTAACAACATCTGCATGGTTAATGTCATCAAGTAAATCTTTCACAAATTTGATGATGTATTGTTTGTTAAATTCCTTACTCATCAACACAAAGGTTATGATGTAATCGGCTGAATATTGCTTTTCCACTTCAGTCTTTTTTTGTGCAAACTCTCTCTTCTCTTCTGCTGACAGTTTATGAGTCACGGAAAAATTCTGTGATGGTGACTCTTTGCACATTTTTTCTGGTTCACGTGATTGTCTGCAGCTTAGTAAAATAAAACACAGTGTTCCTTGTTTGATCTTCCGAGTTCTCACAGCCGATTCAAGCTCTCTTCTTAGATCTTCGAGGTATTCTGTGTCGAAATCTTCAACCAGCAAAAGAACTGGAAGACATTTCTGTATGTCGGCTTCTTCATACTGTCGCAGCCTCACAGCGTGCTCAACCACTTTTGAAGCAGAGAATGAGTGTCTTGCCACTGCACATCTGAAGTTTTTCCTGTTATTCCAGAGCACTTGCCGTGCAACAGTGCTTCCACCACTACCTGGAAGGTGATATATTCTAAGATCCTGAACGGCTGCCTGTTCCATACTCCACTTGGGAAGGTCACTGATACGTTTGGAAATTTCTTTATATGTATCTCTCTGGATGAATTCCCCAACATGTTTCTTTTCTGACAGCCAAAAATTGATCCAACTCACTTTACCCCCGCGATAAAAATTCTGTTCAATGTCTTTGATTTCATCTTCAGAATCAGTTTTAGTATCATCACACTGGTCAATGCTCAGAATTTCTATAGAAGACATTCTTTCTTCTTCAATCTTTTCAAGTTGGCAAACACCTTTACTGAAGACAGAAAGGTGCTTGGCGACCCTTGTTCTGGAGGGCTGAAGCTGCTGAATTGTAGCATTGACATGGCTCATTTTCATCCCTGAAATACTCTTAGACTGCACAGTCTCAGCAGTGCAAGACGACTGAGCAAAACCTTCCCATTTGCTGTAATTTTCCTCAGACTCTGAAATGCAAATAATATCATCATGACCTTGCATTTCAGCAAAGAACTCATGGAAAGTGTGAACGATCGGTAGCTCAACTGGGGAGGTAAGAAAGAAAATCACAGAGAAAGTGCCATTTGGTAAGATTTGTTTACAGATCAGACACACTGCCTCCTTTAGAAATGACTTTCTAGTTTTAATCCATGTCATTTCATCACAGGGAGTCTCGTTTCCACGGAAATCATTTCGTCCATTGCAAAAAATCCAGCTGACCTGTTCAAACAAACGCAATTCACCTTCAAAGTCTTTAGTGTTCATTTGATCTGGTATTTCGTAGTTTTGTAAGAAATGCAAATTTGCTGCATGGTGCTCCAGGTATTTTTTGCATAATCCAGATGCTTTAGAGTCGGGGTCGAAGTCAAACACACAGAAAATTTTCAGATCCAGTAAAAAGTCAATGCATTTCAAATGTTCTTCTTGAAATCTGTTTGCAACAACAATGTGCCACTTTTCCTTTTCGATTTTCCCTTTTCCGTCAGTGATCAACATCGTCAGTTTTCTTCCAAGGTCAACACTCACATCTGGAACAATGTGATCCTTTTCAGCTTCTCTTCTAAGCTCATCTCTGTGTCTTAGACTGGAGTAAAACTCTTCCTGATTGCTGATTGGTTCTGTTTTGGAACCATTTCTACGGTACATCGTTTTCTTTTCATATTCCACCTTATTTGAATCTTCCCTGAAATTCGGCAGATGGACAGAGAAAAGTTTGCTGGACACGATAATGATTTTTGGTTCAATATCAATTTCTACCACATAATATTTTTCTGTGCTGTCAATGTCTGAAACTTCAATAAACTCTGGTGGGCGAATACACTCTGCTGCGAGCTCACTGTCAGATTTAAAGCACTTATTCATGTAGTCTAATGCATCAACATACACATCTTTGTCTTTAATAGGAATACCTATTATCTCACCATGAACATAACCAGAGTCGCTCACACTGTCCATCACACCGAAGTGTATTGTGCCATTTGTTCGCATGTTCATACATCCACAGGCGAATTTGAATGTTTCTTTGGCAAGTTTGGCTTGTAACCTCTGATTGTCCAAGTTAGCAGCAATTTCAAATGACTTGTATTCATGACAAGGAGAAATCATATCAACAACGCCCGATTCAGGCTTTAACACATTGTGCTTTGCATATGTGAAGTTAATCCCCTCTTTGCCAAAAGGCCGAGGTTTGCAGTCTCTTTTCGCAGACAACCCACTCAGAGAAGCATTTGTCTTTGTTTTTGATTTTACTTTGCTTCCATTCTCACTTAAATCACACAAGTCTTGCTGGTTTGATTGATTTTCACTTTTCCCTGCAGCGGCGTCTTGAGGCTTAGCAGCTGGAGAAGAATTGTTGAGCTCATCTCTTTTGGTCATCAGAAGATGGATAGGTCCAGATTTCATTCCAATCTTGTTTTTCAGATACTTTTCAGTTGCCTGTAAGAGGACGTCCCCATTGACTTCTTCCTCTTGGAATTTCTGTATATATTTCTCATTTATTTTTATGGACCTTAACCAGCTGCTCACATCGGATTCTGTCCAGCTTTCAATTGGTCGTTTTTCACTTTCCTCAGCTTTACCAAGAAAAATATAAATAAAACATTATATTATACCACAAGAAAATAGGTATATAATTACATCTCCATCAATCTTCCAAACCTATGTGTAGGTACAGGGTCATGGTATATACACATACATATATAATTTCATATTAAAATTCAATTGACATGTTAAAATTCACATATTTATATTAAAATATCAAAATATGCATGAAATCATCCATCTATCCATTCTCTGAAACCGCTTATCCTATTACATGAAATCAATAGAAGGTATAATAAACAGCAGTAGAATAAATCTGCTAAATTAGGAGGAAATTACGTAATTCAACATGAATTTCACCATCATCTATCCATCCATCCATTTTCTATACCCGCCTGTCTTATGTAGGGTCAGGGGTCTGGAGCCTTTCCCACAAGCTATCAGCATAAGGCAGGGAATAACCCAGGAGGGGCGACAACCTATTACAGAATTTTAACACCATAATTTTACAATTTAAAATTATGTTTAAAAAAAAGGCAACTATCTCTACAAAACTAGGGAAACTTACCCATTATGGACTTTTATGCCTGAAGACCAGGGACACGCAGACTGACGCAGGGTAGAGTGTGATACTTAATGCAGAGATTTACCTGCGAAATAAGTACAGATTAACAAAATGTCACTTAACATATCAGTATCGCCCGATATCTATTGAAAAAATTAAGATACCGTTATTGGTCCAATATGTAAATATTGACTGATATTTAAACTTTATCAATATTCAAAGTAAGCAGCACCAGAGCTAAAGACATAACTACTAAAATGATGGAGCTCATTGCATTGGATGATTAGCCAATTTCTGCAATGGAAGATGAATTATTTCATAGGCTAGTTCACCACTTAGAATAGGTTTCAAAGTACTGCCCTGTGAGAAGGCTTTATAGGGCCAGTGACATGTTTATAAGGCAGTACTATATCTGGCCCATAAATTGTTTGTTTCCATTCAGGGATGCAATGTCATTCTGCTAATCTGTGCATCTGTACTGACCCAGCCCACTCAGCAAGTGGCTCAGAGTTTAGCCGGGTATATCAGTAAATGTCATAATATAAAAATATATTGGTTAACCGCACCCATTAAATAGATAAGACTAATTCTGGATCTTTTTTAGAACGCATGCAATTTCATTATGCAAGCTGCAAGCAGTTACTTTTTATTGATGAATAGTAATTAGATGTAGTCGTCCTTCAGCAAAAGTGGCTCATCTCCTTAAACTGCAAGGCAACAAGATGACATGGAAACACGAGTTACCTATAGCATACAAAATAATGTGTAACCAGGTAAAATACTACTTATGAGATATACCTATGCTTATGCTAATCAGTAATGTGTCATTATTATTGCACAGTCGTCGTTGCCCATTGGATCCTGTTTAGTCCTTCAACACTGTCCGTTGCGGTACCCACTGGAGCAGTGAGTGAGTCCCACAGCTACAGTATGTGCCTCAGAGGCGCCCAAACCCAATCAGCACTGAGTGCTCAGAGGCACGTCAGCTGAAGAGGAAACCGCCGACAGGCAGACAACCTGAAAACCTCAGTGCGTGCAGTTCGAGGTGTACCATGTGATCAGTGTTTAACTTCCTTAGCTCTACATGACAACTGTTTGGCTGATATATGGGTTTTTCAACCGCGTAGTTTTATGCCGCCTGGCGACGCGGACCGTAGACATAAGTACGTAGATTTCTGAAGAAATTTATTGGAGAATTAGACATAAATGCATTTATCAAGATTTACGCGCCCGCCCATAGAGAATGTCGCTTCGACGCTCCCGCTGCTCAATGTGTGAAGGCACGGTAACACAGGAGTCAAAAAGATAAAAGCTTTAAAGATTGAAACGGACAAAAACATTTAATCAAACTTACCTGATAAAATTCAAACATCTAGCTGAAACTGGTGTGGAACAGAACCTCCTCGACTCCTGTAAAGATAAGTCAAATACTTCACAATCATGATTAAAAAAAAAATCAGAAACAAAGCGAGGTATTGCTAAAATATATTGTTCTATGCTTTCAATAATGTTAGCATGCCCAGGCGGGTTTGGCAGCCAGTTGAAATTGGAATTGATTTTTTTTTTTATCCCTACTTAGGAATTTCTTTTCCTTCTATCGAACTTTCCCCTGTTTCTCTATTATTCTGCCTGAATGACGTTGTAGTGTACAGTACCACAACACACCCGTGTACTGTACAACGCCTTCGGTAAACTGTTGTGAAAGACGTGATAAAAATGAATTGAATAGATATATTTACATACTATTGTAGTTATATTAGTCTTTACTTTTTTGTAACAGACTATATGGGGCAACTGAAGACACAAATAAGGGCATAAATCTGTATGACTATGCAAAATCAAAGGTTGTCTGACAGCTTTCAGTTCCAGTATGCAAAAAATATCAGTGAAATGTATAAGTGAACATATTTAATTTTTTTACTGAAGGGTTCTACCTTCTGTTACCAACAAGCAGTACCGATTACACCATGGGATACGAATCATTCCACTGGCGGTACTGTTTTTCGCTTTTATAAACTTATAAAATCTTTCTAGTTTAGTAGAACAACCGACCCTTTGTTCCGCACAATGCAGTAAAACGCTACGACATGAAAACGCCAGCATTAAATCAATATACTGTTTTTCACCGTTTTTGCCATTATTATCAAGACACTGTAGTATCTATCTATCTATCTATCTATCTATCTATCTAACTATCTATCTATCTATCTATCTATCTATCTATCTATCTATCTATCTATCTATCGTCTTAACGTATTCAATGTTACAGTGTATTGAACAGGTCATTTTTATTATTAGCTCACTAATCTCCACTTTTCCACATAATATTGCTCATTATGTTGTCTAATTGTAATTTTATGTGTTGCGTTTTCAGCTCTGTTTTCCATACCAAAAGAAAATATCACACAGAGGATCAATCAAAAAATAAAATTATGGTTTTCTTTAATTCTTTGTTCTCTTCGCCTTGCCACCACACGCAGCATCAACGTCAATGTAAGACACAATTTTTCACTCCCGCCAACTCAAACAAGAACGTCACTTAACTCAGGATCGTACTGCAGGTAATAGACTTGCACACTAATATCGTGATCACAAAACCAAATGTATATATATATAAGTGCATGACATTTTTAGTACACCTACAGTTAGTACAGTTCAACAAAAAATAATAGACAATGTAAAAAACATTGTGACCGATGAGGACATATAACTTAACATTATGTTAGTAAAGCACAAAGTTTTACATAGCTTTTACCTAGTCTAATAGTCTGGGTTATTTTACTTCGCAGAACCAATTAATGTTGAAACGGAAAATGTCGAAGGGTGAGCGCCACATGGCAAAACATTTTTCATATATAGTTAAAAATAAATAAATAAAAATACAAGGAATCTCTGCGGTTTTCATAGTGCACTTACCGTCACATGGAAAGTTTGCATTCATTTTCTTTTTTTCCACTAGTTTCTTCGTACCAGAATCTCCACAGTACCTTAAGAAAACAAATGGTATGTGAAGTCGGTAAGATATTTAGGCTTCACCATTTCCTTCAAAAACATCATTGCCTAAAAACGTATCCATTAGACGTGAATGCCGCAGCGGATGAACTCAAAGCTGTGTCGGATTACCACACCCCTTAGCTCGGCGGAAACGCTCATTTAGGTTTCGATTATCGCTCAGTACATTATCATTACAATGCAGAACATAATGATCAATAAGTCATGCGAATAAGTATCATTCTTTTGCAAAGCAAACCCTGTAAGATGTCGCTGAAGATTTTCCAGCATATTAATGTAAAATCCTACAGTACAATACCACATCACAATAAAGTACCTTAGTTTTCACTGCCTTCTGAGTAATTTTGGTTAAGCGGGAATTTGCTGCGTTCCATTTTAACTCGTAACTCGGAGTTTCTATTCCGAAACTCAAAAGGCAGAGGAATCTACACAACCCCCGCCTCAGAACTGAAGATGGCTTTATTAATAGATTTTAAATATATAGTTAGTTTTATACCGTTTATTAGTAGTTACATATTATTTGTGGCTCATTAAATAGGTGGTAAACGCAGTGCTGTACAGCAGAGTTGCGAGATTTTCAATTCCAGACAAGTCTGCACGCGCATTTATATGAATGTAAGAGTTTTATTAGGCTACCTGGTAAATAGTCTGTAGGGTTTGTGAACTACGTCAACGCCTTTGATATAGCTAATTTTAGGTTTATAATGGAATAACATAGGTTTGCTGTAAGATTATGTTTGTGATTGTGACACCGTGTGCTCTGGACCAAAGAGGAAAAGTACGCTGTTGGAGTATGCTGTCTCCACTGGGTCCGTAGATGAGATATATTGTCAAATAACCTTTATTCCAGCAGATCGATCTGGGAACTCTGCAACGCACCGTACCCCCACAGAGTTCAACTTCCTTGTTGTTCATCGTTTGTCTTATATCCCTTCTACAAGCAGTCCCCGCCCCTGTCCGTACTTTTCCACTTTCTGGCAATTTCGGCTTATCTGGTGCAACATATTGTTCTGTATGTTCCTAATTATTGTGTCAACTCTATATCCTTTGCCTAGTGACTGTCACCGCAGCCTGCGTCAATAGATTAACTTTGGTATGCACAGAGCCTCCCTATATGTCCTTGTTCCCCTGCAGATATCGCTATCCACAACGCATACGATCCAGTCTGTTGTCAGCAGAAAGTCCAAAAGCCAGTGTCTGTCACGGTTTGGGGTTGTGTCTGTTGGACTACTGCAGGCTCTACGCGATCACCAAGTTTAACCCCTGTCCCCTGCCACATATTGAAGAAATCTTGGACACCGTAGACCGCTAGCGGGGGGTTCAGATTGCTGGACCTCCGTAGCAGCTGCTTGCAGGTGGACCTGACTCCCAAGGCCTGGGAGAAGACGGGCTTCACCCTGGGGTGCTGCCTGTGGCAGTTCTGGCTTGTCCCCTTTGGGCTCTGCTATGCCCCCCTGACCTTCGAGAAGTCGATGCAGTGGGTTCTCTGGGGCATCCCGGAAAGCTGCTGCGTCTACTTGGGTGATCTACTGGTCCACAGCCACACCTTCGATGATACAGCAGCCAACCTGCACCTGTTGTTCAGGCCCATCCAGTGGGTGAATCTCCAGCTGAACCTGGTGAAGTGCAGCGTCCTGCAAAGGGCGGTCAAGTTCCTGGGTCATGTGGTCAGTAAGAAAAGCACTGAGACAGACCCAGAGCAGATGAATTTATTATTATTATTCTTTTATATTTACAATTGTTGCATTTTCCCCCAATTTCACCACTAATATTGTGAGAATTTGTGCATAAGTTTTTCCACATACCTGATGTCTATGAAGTGTCGAGTGATATGATGTGACAATATTATTGGAAGTAAAAAAAAAACTTTACTAAGCAGTAGTGGTGCTTAGAGGTGCCTGTTAAAGGGGGGCATTTGCAAGGGGCACATGGAGAAATTTGGCTAATTACCTGCCCACTGGTTGTGATACGGAAAAGCTTGACAGGTTCAGGCCACATGCTGCCTTTCAGATCGATATAGCACTTTAGGACAGCTCCAGTCCCCTCCCCCAGTATTTTAAAGCTTTCATTTAATTATACGACGAGGAAGGAAAAGTACAGTGCACTTTTGTTCCATGTAATGAAAGGTAACCTGTTGGACTGGACTGACATGCAAATAATCAGGCTTTGATACATGAGAGATTGTTTGCACATACTCCCGTCTACCGCCCCCCAACCCCACCC
>JAODJX010000097.1:9425078-9444436 GCA_026776945.1 Isichthys henryi
CTAAAAAAAACAGGTTTGCAATGCACCACGGACCTCCGAAATATCTGGTTTAAAAGGCGCTGTAACATTATGGAAATAGCGACCCATTTCGTTTTGAAAGTGATTTTATTACAGTAAATCTCATGACATTCTTTTGTTATCTTTGAGAGGGTTAGAATTACCCTGTGAGACAGTGTTTATATATCTGAGGTATAAAGTAATTGTCATTAAAATAGCTGTTAATCATGAGTTCGCCATATCTATCAGATACCAAAATGATTTTAATGATCTACTTCCTTTGTTTCTTTATTATTATAACTGTAGAATTTGTTTATATGAAGGCCAACCAATGGCGGCTCTGCCTGTTACAGAGTAGAAAACAGTCCGGGGCCTAGCATTACCCCTTCTTACCCTATTGTGTTGTATTTCGCACACAGCATTTACCATTTCCTGTATTGCTGTATTTTGTATGTGGCAGGTGGCCTTGCTGGGCTGGCTTCGATCAGACAGTGCGGAGAGCAAAGATCTGCTCGCTACACTCACTGGAGCTCGGGTGATGCATGCAGTCCACAACCGGCTCACAAGACGGAGTGAACTGGATGCCTATAAGGTTAGATCTCAGTGTCACAAAAAAAGAGACTAAATCAATGGTGTATTGCTCCAAGATGTTGGGTTAGGGTATTGACCCCAAACACTATATGAAGAGTAACCTTAATTCCTCCAAGTAAATATCCATTTTACACATTTCACCTATTTTCCGGGGCGGCATGGTGGTGCAGTGGTTAGCACTGTTGCCTCACACCTCTGGGAACCGGGTTCAAGTCTCCGCCTGGGTTACATGTGTGTGGAGTTTGCATGTTCTCCCCATGTCGTCGTGGGGTTTCTTCCGGGTACTCCGGTTTCCCCCCACAGTCCAAAAACATGCTGAGGCTAACTGGAGTTACTAAATTGCCCGTAGGTGTGCATGTGTCCTGCGATGGGCTGGCCCCCCATCCTGGGTTGTTCCCTGCCTCGTGCCCATTGCTTCTGGGACAGGCTCCAGACCCCCCGCGACCCATAGGATAAGTGGTTTGGAAAATGGATGGATGGAAACTATTTTCCACATTGACATGTATACAGTTTTTAGAGAACAGGGAACAGTTGGGGGTTAATCAAGGGACCAGCAGTGAAATCACTAAGCTGACCATATGATTTGAAACCAGGTCCCAGAGGTGTGAGGCAACATTGCTAACCACTGTGTCACCCACATCCAACACTATAAATTCATTTAGACGACATTTAAGCTACTTCATGTACCGAGGAAGCTGCAGAGTGCATACAGATCCTGTTCTTTTAATAGCTTCTCTCTTGTGATGTTTGTGCTCACAGTTCCTCTGACAGCTGCATATCTATGGGTGCTTTTCTTTCACACCAGGTACCGTACTTCTGCTACTTGGAGCTTCACCTCTGCTGCTTTTGCATGAGCACTCTGAGTCCTCAGAGACAATTGTAATCATTTCCATCTTTGCCGTTTAAAACATTTGAAGACGGGTTTGCGAGAGATTTACGAACTCTTGTGTTTTATAAATACTCCAATATTTATCACAACAAAATCACATCGCTAGGACTGCATGCTACATGTGTGCTGTATTAGTATATTCAACAAAATACTTCTTGTCATACCATCTGGATATTTTTGTTGTATATGTTCTTCCGACCAAATCACTTTTTTTTTTTTTACTTTATCATTATTTTCACAACTGTTTAAGGTGCTTGTATTGTGTTTCAGTGACAGGCTATTTACATAAGCAATTGACAAGAAAAGACAGCGTTTCAGGTCCCACCCAAAATTACCAAAGTAGTACCCCAGCTGGGTTGGCACTTTCAGTACTGGAACTTGACCGGAAGTCAATGGAAAAGCAAAAGTACGGTACTTGGTGCGGTGGAAAAGCATCCCATGATTTAGCTCCTCAAACTTAGTCGATCCGGTAGGGCAGCGTAGAACACAAGGCAGGATGACATACTTGAAGTGATCAGACTCGGTTCAGGTTTACCAGTTTCTGAGGCATGATGGCATTTTCCTTTCTTAATCCATGGATTTTCCTTGTTTTCCACAGAGGGAGTGCATTTTGAGCGTGGCAGACTATGTGAGGAGACACCCTCGTGCCTCTCAGCAAGAGATAAGTGCTGAAGTTGAAAAACACGTCAAGCTGTTTGCTGCACGTGTACAGATGCTGGACTCATCACCTCTCTTCTGACCTTTTACCATTATACTCAACACTCAAAGATGTGCATTCCTGAGTTTTTTTTGTAATTTATACAGTATATTTAAAATAGGTAAAAATAAAAAAAGTCCCATCATACACAAGTTACAAGAGGCAGTACTCCTGTGTCTCCGTCACGTCACACATACACTCACTAGGGACCGTAAGATTCACTGATTCACATTGGTACACCAGCATAGGAGTTCACCATGCGATTGCCCCGAATGAAGTCTGTCATGTTGAATCGCAATGCGGAATGAATCATATCGTATCACAAGCGTTGTTACTTCATATATATCTTTAATGCATTGAATCGTTGGAAATGCACTGAGATGTGGACCTCGGTGATGGAGACGCACATCCCCGATACACACGGACCATATTAGAATCATCCAAAGATATGTTTATTTGGTATCTTAATTAAGCAGCACTCCTTCCCTCGACGCATTCGCCATCTAACCAAAACTGTACAAAACCCACAATGGGAGCCAATACACATTAACTGAGCATCTTAAATAAAGCTCATCTTTTGAGAGAAGAAAAAAAAATACAAAAATTCAATAAAACAGTGATCTCATTAACAAAGGCTATGCCTTAATTTAATGCTCATATCCCACTTTCATTGCATTACAGCAAAATTAACCCTTAGGTGGCACACTTCCAAAGTAAGACCATAAAATGAATCTAGTTATTCCTGAAATCCCAAGTTCAAGTATAGCCACATGTTTGTGGATGGCAGTGTGATTTAAAAGTTCATTTTTTTCCCATGATATGAAAAGCTGAAATGTTACATTTTAGACATTTCATATGCAGATAATACTGGGTAATTAAATGGGAAGCCATCCAGTTTTATAATTAAAATAGGAAAGCAGCCCATTTGCCGCCAGTTCATAAAAAAATATATACAAACCGAATGTAGAGAAACAGAACAGCCGGTGTGTTTTCAGTTGACGAATATGAATAAACGTGGTGCACTGGGGGGGGGGGGGGATCGTACAAGAACAGAAATTAATGCAAAGCATCTTCCATGTATGCTGAACGTTTCACCTGCTTGTGGTAGCATGCAAATCCACTTCCTACATGCTACCTCTCTCCACAAGCACAGCTTGCAGATACAATTACGTGTACCTTCCTTTATTATACCATAGCTCTTAAAAACCTGTTACCGTTCTTTATACAGTATACATTTGGTACTTTATGATTCAGTTCATATCTCTTTATTCACTATATTGTCACCAAGTCAGCCAACCCTTTCCATAAGCCAGAATGCCACAGTAGGTGAGGAACCAAACAACGTTCAGCGGAATCTATTGAAACCAAATACTGTGTCCCTTATGAAGCTTGGCATACAGATATGAAACACCTGGTAAAATTCTCATGGAATATGGCTTCACTTAGACCACCTGCAGTCTTACTAAAATAATGTTGTAATGAAGAGAATGACCTACAGACTGCAACCCACATCACTGCTACCCTGATGTCTCACCAACTCAAAAGCGGGTTTAAAGTACATCACCGTGTGGGAAAAAAAAACCACTCTGGGGACATACACACGTGCCGAAAGAAGCAAGTTGTGACAGGAAGATAAGGTGCTCGGAGTATTTCATACACTCAAGACAGATTACAAAAATAAGTTAATTCACCCACTAGAGGGGGCAATAGAGCTGAGTAACTCCATAATTGCACAGTACATATTTCCCAAAGTCCCCAAACAGTTGCTGATGTACTGGTCAAACCACTGTGTTCTGCAGGTAGTCAAGTGACAGTTCATTATTTTCAATGCATCTAACGCTAATAATATCCACATTATTCGTATTTCCAGAGGCCTGTGTGAGGCACTGCCTGGATTATGCTCCGCTCCGACTCCTCATAGAGGAGTGCTGACTCTCTAGCTCCACCTGCAGGCCATCCGTCAAAATCACAGGCACTTGAAAACAGGAGATGCTCCCTCTGGTGTTGAGTCACAGGCACTGCAGGCCCGCTCCTCCACAGCGCAGGGGTTAAAAGGCAGCTAGTCCTGGAATGCATATCGGTAAGGCAAGAAATCCAAAACCCAATGCCCTGTTTCCCTTGCACCATCTCACATGGGCGCCTCGATGGTCTCCGTGGGCTCTGGACCGGCCCGTATTTGTGCAGGATCCACCGAGCTGTGGTAATAGGCCAGGAAGGGTCGCTCCGACGCACATATGTGCATAGCCTGGTAGGTGTGCTGCAGCAGTTGCGGAAAGCGGGAGGTGAAGTAAGAAACAAAGTCATCGGGAATGGAGCCCAGAGTCTCCTGTACGTCTTCAGGCAGCTCCCTGTAGTGATGCTTCTGTTTTTTGGGGAGGGGAGTGATTGGTCATGTTTTACTTTTGCATCTTAGCCACCAACACACATTTCAGACACTGTAGTTTTGTTTTAATGAAATGGTCACTGAAACATCACAGTCTCCCTCTCTGGTGCCTTCTCTGCACACAAAAGCACTCAAGGAAGATGAAAGATCAACTTGCCTTATTCCTCATGGCACGGAGGAGATCTCTGACGGACCCCCCCTTATATGACCGGAACTTCCTCAGATCTGCCAGGAGAGGAGAGTTAGAATTTGTAGTGGGGAGGGACAGTTACAGAGCGATATTCTTGTCCCGCTCGTACATACATACATACAGACACACACATACACACACACACACACACACACACACCACACGTGTACCTGTCTGCAGAGGCACAGTAATGTGCTCCCTCCAGTCCCCCTTCACCACCGCCCTGCCCCCCCTCTCCAGCTGGCGCACGATTGGCCCATCTAGCGGCTCTTTCTCTATCCTGTCGCTGACATCCTGCGGTGGAGAAAAGCAGAGTGCAGACATTCAAGCTTGAGCGTGTGTGTGTGTGCCTGTAGGCACCTGAGCCAGCGGGGGGGGCGGGCAGCTGACCTGGAAAAACTGCAGCTGCTTTTCCAGGCTCCAGAAGAACGGGTGTTTGAGGATGCTGTCCGCCGACGGTCTTCGCTGAGGCTCCATGCTCAGCATCTGCAGGATCAGGTCTGCAGCGACTATGTCATCTGTACAGGACACGCAACAGCCTACAGCTCAGTCTACAGCCTCTCTGTTCACCATATTTCTACCCACCATAAATAATTAACTCCATGACATACAAAAATATTAACCATCCATCCATTTTTCTATAATCTGTTTGTCCTAAGCTGGGTCGCAGGGACCCAGAACCTATCCCAGAAGCTACTTTGAAAAGGAACACTCTCTCAGGTCACTGACTGTGTCTGTCCGGCTGGAGGCTGTCCAGGCTGCAGGCCCCTGCCAAGATGTTGGCCTGCCTCTGCAAGGACTTGCCGAAGGGGTGACTGCCTTGCGACACGACGTAGTAAAACACGCAGCCCGCCGAGAAGATGTCAACCGTGCATGTCTGTGGGGGGGAGGGGGAACAGCACCGGCCTGACCGTGAGCACGCCTAGCAACGTGCCGGTCCGAGCAGACCGCAATCCAGCACGCGCCGCCATTGGTACTCACGGGATTGGCCGTGCTGTCCTCGCTGAGGACCTCCGGGGCGATCCAGCCCTCCGTACCGGGCACCCCCGACCTCCTGCTGAAGCTGTGTCTGCCCACAGCCAGCTTCTTACACAGGCCAAAGTCGGAAATCATGGCTCTGACCCGGCCGTGTGCGTTGGGCATGGACACCAGGATGTTGTGGGGTTTAAGGTCCCTGTGCACTGGAAGGGGGCGGGGTCAAAACACCAGTGAGACTGGGGGTGCAGTTTCAGATGGACCATGTGCTCATGTACCTGACCAAATTGGAACAGCTGCAAGCATGGGACACTTCAGTACAGGGATGGCCAGTCTAATCCAGAAAGGGTTGTTGTGTATGTGTGTGTGTGGGTTTTCGCTGCAAATTTCTAATTAGATTACTAATTAGTAAGGACTGATTGGCTGAACAGTCCTCACACCTGGGTTTGAACAGCTGGCCTAAAGGTTACCCCCGAAACCTGCACACACGCTGGCCCTTTGTGGATAAGACTGGGGGGAGCTATGGAAGTTAGCAGATAGCAAAGTGATCAAACAGGAATAAGAGGGCCAAACGTGCTACATGCTAGCTGGCTGTCCCGCACTTACCGATGCTCAGCGAGTGGAGATGCGCCAGGCCAGACATGGTCTGCTGCAGCAGTGTCACCGGCTCCAGACCATGCCGGTCAAAGTCCTTCTGCTCGACGTACTGAAGGGGGGCAAACAGGAAAGAGCATGTGGTGACCTATGATCTGATCACGGTCAGCTTTGCTGGGGACGGGGAGATGTTCACTTCAGACATATCCTGGGGCGTTTAAGACCGAGACTGAGATTTATGACCAGGACTAGGAGGCCGAGGCAACCTGTCTGATGCCAGGGGAATGGAAACTGGAACTGGTAAATCAGAGAACAGGAATTCTCAGTGGGTCTCCCAGTGGGACGGCAGGCGGACGGTCTGTGCACCTCCTGCAGTGTGGCGGCGCACAGCTCGATGGCGATGTAGTGGAACTGCCGCTCCTTCTCGGTGCAGAAGTAGCGGATCACGTTGGGATGCTCATCCGACTCGCGCAGAAGCTGAACCTCACGGTCGGCGAAGCTGAAGCATTCCGGAAGGATCCTCTTCACTGCCACCGGCCGGTCGTCAAACTTACCCCTGTAAAGCGGGGAATGTGACAAACGCCATTTATTCTCTGCTCAAACTTCGCACGAGATTTCAGACCTGGCTAACCTGGCACGGGTGAAATAACTATGCCAGCAGAACAACACTAGTTAAGTTTCACCAACAAACAACTGATGATGCATCTCCAGTCAGACACTTCTGTGTTCACCTGAGCCTGATAAAACAAGCAGGGGAAAGTTCATCATTGCTCTGACTTACCTGTACACAATAGTTCCCTCAGCTCCATGTCCCAGCACATTTTTAGGGTTGAAGGTAATGTTTCCAACCCGGATGCAGTTTGAATCTTCATCTAAAGAGATGAAACAAAAATAGTTTAGCTTAAGGACAATTCTGTCCAGAATGACGTATTAACTGAAGAAGCTTAGGGGTCTGTTAGCATCCCTGGTGTAGTCAGGGCTATGGGCTTTGCATAACAGCCAAATGGGATTCAAACCCATGACCTTCTGGATACAGACACAGACCCCTAACCTGCTGAGGTACACTCCATCCCGATAAATCGGGGTCTGGTAATGCCCTAGGCATGGAAGATGGACCGAAAATCATGGTACCTCCTTCCTCATGCTCGTTGGCCGAGCCGCTGATCTCTGACACCGATAGGTTGGAGTGGTTGGAGGCCCTGGGGGTGAGGCTCGGACTGCTGTGGTTGGAGCCCTCGGCCCGTGCTCTCGCCACGTCCAGGAAGTCCCCGTCCAGGGGCATGTCGGAGGGCGGTTGAAAAACCAACTGCTGCTTCTGGATGAGTTCCAACTTCTCTTCCATCTGCCTCTGGAACTGCTGATGTTGCAGCTGCTGCTGCTTGTGTACGGTCTATGGGTGGAGGGGAGGAGGCACCGCAAAAGGAGCTCAGGTCAGGGGTTTATTAATTTGTTGCCCTGTTCATATATTTTAATTTATAGAGAGAAACCGGAGCGATATACTGCCACCTGGTGGTCTCTGTTCACATAACAGCAGCAAAGCCTGCTTGGTACCCAAGTTAAGGTTACAGCCCGTACCTTTGGGTACGTGATGACGAAGGCCAGCCAGCCAGCCAAGAGGAAGGTGCTGAAGATGATGGTGGCCATGTCCTTGAGCATGCTGTCCACGGGGGCCTCCACCCGTACCTGCCTGGAGGGTTTCTCCTGGATGGAGGTGGTTGGTGATTGAGCCGCGTCGTCTGCCATGTCACTTTCGTTCACCTTCTGCCAAGAGGGGGCCATGCAGATGTATTAGAGACTTGGGCATTTTATACATGTATCTCTTTTGTCATAGACAGAGTGTGTCCGTATACTCCTCATATTACACGTGTCTGTGTACTGGTCATGTGACTTGAGTTTTAAGTGTTTATCTGAGACACGAACATGGAAAAAAAACTAAAAGGAATCACTGACAGCTTTAGATATTAAAACACAAATTTACACTTTAAAGGTACTCGTCAAAATAAAGTTATCAACATATATACAGCTTGGAAAAAAATTAAGAGACCACTATATTTAAGAATCAGCATTTCTAAATCCTGATTTAATCCTGGTTCTGCTGAAGACTACACTGCGCGTCAGGGTGCTTCCAGGCTCGAAGTTTCTAAGACAGCAGTACAAGAGTGCAAGGTGAAGCAGGAGACACTGGGAACGACCAAAACTCAGCCAGGTAGAGGGCAGAAGTGACTTTCCGATGCCAGAGATGACTGTCAACTGAGGACGCTGTGTCTCATGACTCAGAGGATGACCTCAAGTGAGAATGTGTAACATTAAGCGGTTTGATGTGCACTGCTAGGACAATTCATAGCAGGCTCCTAGAAGCAGGGCCATAAAGCAAGAAGTCATAAAGAAAGCTCTTCATCAATGAGAAGCAGGGAAGAGCCAGGCTGGAGTTTGGGAAAAAAATGTATATTTTACAGTCACATAAATTGAGCAATGAGTGAAACTAAAAATTTTGCTGTGGTCTCAATTTTTTCAAGAGCTGTATAAAGGAACAGGGCTGGAAACAACCCAAATTTAATTTTTGTTTTTAGTTATTTTTATTAGTAGCATTTTTGCTTTTCTAGTTATTCAAAATGCAAGAATAAAATGAATCAATTCTAACCATAAAAAAGATGAATTCTCCCTTAAATGAGGCCACACCCAGTCCTGCTCCCCCCGTTTATTACCCCCTCCTTACAAAAAGCCGAGTGACGCACGAGGCCCTGCAGACCGCCAGGTGGTCTGTGGTATGAAGGCCACAGGCATCCAGCCCTTGAATATCCAAGACGCCCATTCGTCGCTGGTACTGGTAATGACACCAGCGCCTACCCGCAGGGGGCCAGGCAGCTGCTCCCCCCATTTCACGTTTCAGCCTTACCTCCCCCCTCCCTCCCGGACATGATCAGTCCACAATGTCACAGTCACGTTCTCCGTGTCCGAGGAATTCGCTCCAAATCTGCAGATTTTACCACACGACTCCCAGGACACTCAGGCCCTGTCTGATCTCTGATAGAATCCTTAAGACCTATGGCAGACCCTCCCCCGATCTCCAACCTTGCTGCGGCCAAACATGCTGGACTTTGCTGTACAACACAGCCCAGCAGGCGAATACAAACGGCCTCAACCTGGCCTTATCTATCTACGAGTACCTCGTACCTTCCCTTTACCTCCTTCATGGTATGTACAGGTCTTTTGTAAGCCACTGTTTTCCCTGACAAATACTGTACCACCATTTAATAGGCCCGGACTAAAAAGCCACTCTAATATAAAATGACTTTGATGATGGGGGGAAAAAAAAACTGGACTAGTACAGTTGATTTTATGCTGCATGCTAATCACCTCCTCGATTGGCTCCTCCGTGCTCGGAGGGATGACATTGCCCGGCTGCCGTGGGAAGCTCCCAGGGAATCTTTCCAGAATCTTCTTGTGAGCATTCGGGGGGGTTTCGTGGTGACCTAAAAAAACCCAAAAACACAGGGAAGAACACGATCCAGTATACTGTAGTCCCTCAAGCACTCCACTACAGCATTAGTACTTCTTGCGGTCTCCCACCAGCAGGCACACATACCGATAAGAAGCAGGTAGTTGCTCATGAAATTGAAGCGAGTGTGCTGCTTCAGGCCGTCAGTGAGCTTGACGTCAATGCTGGGGGTGATGACACATTCTTTGTCATCCTGGATGGTGAATTCCGACTGGCTGGGGCCCTCAAGCAGAGGAAAGGTGCTACCACGAGGCTAAGAGTGGAGAGAAATCTTGCGGTTACTGTTCTTTTTTTGGGTTTTTGGGAAGGCTTAGCGGAGGTCCCCTCCCCCTCTTGACTTCAGTTTGAAGTAGACACGGAATATAGCAAAGACTGTACTAAACCATCAATCCCCACCCACCGGTGTGGCCCAACGCACCCAGAAATGTTTTAGCTGCTGCATCAACAAGTTACAGAACGAGTGAATAAACTTTTCTATTCAAGATGACTGCAGATCCTTCACATCACCCTCATGGTCCATAAGCCCACGTTAAAGCAACGGCAAGGAGAGAGTAAATGAAGTAAGTAAGGCCTGTGAAATCACTTCATCGCTTGCAGACTAACTTAAAAGTTGATTGGCGTGTCTAACAGTTATTTTACGCAAGGCCAGACAAAATACAAAAGTCACTTGTTTTTTTTTTATGCCTTGTATTATGGGTGTGCTTTTAGTGTGTCACTTACCACAACAGTGACACCATCGTGCACCAAGGATGGGGACGCATACAAGCTGGTGGAGTACTTTCCCACGTAAAGTGTGGACCTGGAGCAGGGATAAAAACAAACAAATAATGTCTCAAAGCAACTGCTAAGAGACAGAATTTTCCTTTAAAAACAGCACAGAAAACACAATTCAGGGACTGGTTGCACAAAACGCCTTCAAGTCAAGATTTTCCTCAATGTCCGAGTTTAGGTTCCATTAAAATAAAGTCGGTTCCTTAAAATGGTCCCTTAAGTATTTAAGTTTTTCCCCTCATCTTGGTCTTATACTTAAGGAATCCCATGAAGTTCCCTTAACGTCTGCACAAAAGACCTTAACAACCAAAGTAAGGGGGGTGGGGGGGGGAACTTAAGGTACCTCTGACTGTATCTTAACCACAACGCGGCGATAAATGAAGAAAATGACCGCATCCTGGGAAGAGGGTTCTGCGACTGGGAGTACCCAATGAATACGGTTAATGATGATCAATTTATTTTACTTGACCGACAGTCAATTTATGGTTTAATTATTTGGACCGTGACGTTTCTACGTCGTCATTAAATCTGACTAGCACATCTATCTTCCAATTTCGCAGAATAGAAAACCATCCCACTAATTAGTGCTGGCAAGTTTCACTATGGCCATCAGCAATATTAGACAGAAGTACATCGGTTATGGAATGAATTTTCCCACGCAGAAATATGGAGACACACGCAAAAACGCATTTAATGTAGCTGAGATACAACAATAATTTTATCTGCTCAATTTTTCCTCCACTACTGCTCTTTTCCAAGTACTTCCCCGTTATCTTCCCCAGTTACCGCTGGTGCTGCTTAACCATTTCTTGCTAAATGCTCCGCTCAGTTGTCCTTCGTCAAGCGAAAAGTACCTAGTTGTAGTGAACTCAATACAGCAGGGGGGACAGCCTACATTTTCATCAGATAAGGATGCAGTGGGGACAAAATCCGGCTTTTTAAATTTTATTTGTATTCGTCAGACAAATAATATGTTTATTTCGTCACTTAGCGAAGGAGAAATTAAACCTTAAGTGTCACACTTAAGGGGAAAACTTAAGGTGTTTTGTGCAACCGGTCCCAGATCTCCAGGGAAATTCCGGAGGAATAACAGCAGTGACCCAAGGAACTGACTTCACTGACAGAAAAACAAGAGCCGTGATGAAAAGTAAGTCTTGCTGTGTGCAAGTGACGCAGTTTAAAAAATTATAATAAAATAAGGCTGCAGAGTTAAACTATCATTGATATTGCAGCAACTCATCTGAACTTGCCTGGAAATTATCTTTGACCGTCGTTAAAAACGGGCTTCCCTTTAAGTCATGCGCTCCCGCTAATGCTAACGGGCTGTAAAGGGAACAGCGGTCTGTAACGGTAACAGAAACAGAGGCACGTACATCAGCTTATTCTTGGGCTTCTTCTCCTCGGGGAAAGGGTACTTCCACTGGGTGATGCGGCCCACCTCCCCGGACATGAAGGTAAGGTAACGCAGCGTCTCCACGGCGAAGTTGGTATGTGGCACCTTGCGCAGGCCCTCCCGCTGCCAGATGTACATGGCCACCACGGGCGAGTTGTAGTTCTGCACCCAGTGAACGTCGCCCGACTCGCTGTCCACGGTCACCACCAGGCCGTCGCCGTTGGATACAAAGTGGGCCAGCTCTGCTGGGCGGGTGGGAGAGAGCGGGGTCGTGTTACAGACATCACCCAGAATTCCCTGTACCCACCCCTCTGAGGGGGGAGCCAGCCATATGCCAGGCCCTTACTATATTTGTTGTCGTCGTCAGGCAGTGTGGAGGCATAGTCAGAGTAGGTGGCGTTCCAGCGCAGCTCCCGGCTCTTGGTGTCGTACATCGTGATGGTGTATTCTGGGAGGGGGGCAGGGGGGGGCAACAATGCCATGGAAACCAACACTAAGCATCTGAACAGGTCATCCCATTCTCTCTGCATCTGTTCCCACTCGTAACACTGTACTAGTCCACGTTAAATTTCACCGGTGTTTAAACGGTACGGTGTGGTGAACGCGAAGCCCTGCAGACAGCTGTGCTCAGGTACTTTGCTATATGACCCTTGGAGGAAATGAGGGAAATGAAAGCGTGGAAACACAAAAAGAACCCGAGATGGTTGGGGTGTCACTGGGTCAGAAGTGGAGCGATAAGGAACGGTCCCTAGGGGGCGGGTACCTGTACGACCCAGGTAGAGCAACGAGGAAGAGGGGCAGAGCATCTCAGCGAAGGAAGATGTCAGTGTCTGCTGCTTCTCCCCAGTCAGCGGGTCCACCACGTACCACAAGTCCTGCTTCTTACCTGGAGAGAGACCAATATGCTACATTCTCACAGACTCTCACATTGATCAGCATGACTCGGAGGCACAATCGCATTTAACAGATTTACTTGCATTGCTTTGAATTCATGTTACTTTGCACTGTATTACTCCTGTTTACATGGCATTCATGGAATTCACACACCCGAAAGCACAGGTCACGCGCTGAGGAAACCTCAGAAAGGATTCCGGTAATATAAAGATTGCATGTTATGCAGAAACAATTACCAGATTGCAAAGACTGCAATATACGGCTGGGCCGAGATTAGGCTTGGGCGGCATCTAATTTTTCATAATGTTCGGACACTACATCGTAAGCAGTGTTATTTTGCAATACAGTTCCGGTGTCTCTAAATCCTGGTGATAAGATTCACGGTGGGGGGGGGTCCTCATGACTGATCAGGCAGATCATCAATAAGTTTGACTAAAACGTTTTTACTCTGTCATAGGAAACAAAACTTCATTTTTATGACTGTTCCTTTACAGGATTATCTAGCATGTTAAAAGAAAAAAAAAAAATCAGTGTAAAAATGGCCGCTGCTCCTTCGGCACGAGCACTGCATGGGCTCTCTCAGCCAATCATATTTATTTTCGCTGATATTCAGGTGTGTTTGAGAGAAAATTAACAAAATTGACTCAGGAGAAGAAATGTGAACAAAAAATGGTCCCTAAAAGATTAGCCTTCTGCTGTATGGAAATAGAGGCCATCTGCACGGAATTATGGGGAGAGAAGCCAGACAAAGCTGGAGGTGGAATCTGCTAACCTTAAACAGCCGGGGTGAGGTGGGGTAGGAGCACAGTACCCATGTAAGGAGCCCCAAACATACTGCTCAACTGCTGTACTTCAGACCAGTTGCAGCTGGCACTGCCCAGGGATGAACATCCCAAACGCTAACCACAGGCTCCCTGGCATGTTGCTGCTCGCCCCATCAGACCCCGGTGCATACACAGCGTTCCTAAGCGTGTGCCATCCACCAAGGGTGTGTTTCAGTATCAAGAACGCAACGATTGTACTTGTGTTCTTGGCAAGAACATTCTTGCCAAATTGCCGGCTAAGAATGAACTTGGGACACAATGAATCATGGCATTGTTCTTAATAGCAAGGATGCAACTGATGCATCCTTGACATTTGGGGCAGGGCAAGACAGACATCTGGGGATTTTTACTGTCCTCTCTACTTCTCTTCCTGAATATTGGAACTGTACAATGGAAGATAACATCGAATGGGTATGCAGGAACACAAGAATGGTCAAGCATGCATACTGGTGACGGCAAGTGACAGAAAAGCACAGTAGGAACGGCCCACAGTAGGAAAATGCGACCTTGATTTGGACTGATATCTGGCCTGAAGGTTGTCCAGGACCAAAAAAATATAACAGCGTATTTGCGTATTTATGACAACAAGAAAACCAATTAAGCAATGCTACATTGTACAAATCACTTACATTACGTATGAAAGAAATACCATTAAGTACACAAATTCAGCCATGCTCCCCCCTCCCACCACAAAAAGGTGGGGCTACTCATCTTTAATTTCCAGACAAATGCCTTTGAAAATCTGTGTCTACCAGGCATGAAAGCAATATAGAACGTAACATTTTATTTTTAAAAAAATACACATAGATCAAGGTGAATCACAGTTGCTAAGCATAAAAGCATCAAATGTCAGACAGTCCCTTTCAGAGACACTTGGATCATTAAATATATCATCAGAACAAAAGCAGGCAGGAAAGATTTGGGTTCTTTTTCATTCTCAGCAAACTGGGGGTTTTGGTCCATCGTACATTTGAAGTTCAGAGTAGTGGAACAAGGTCAGAAGCATGACTGAAGAGTCCAGAAATTGTACATAAGCCGCTGCCACGGAGCCATCAGCAGCTTCATCGCTGCTTGGTCCTCCTGTGCTTATGTCATCATTACCATCACGCACTGGAGCAGCATCAGACTGCTTTGCGCTTGGCCTTACCCATGTAGAGGACCCCGTCAGAGCTGCGACAGGGTGACGCCTGAACAAGCTCGGGGATTGTGAAGGGCAGTTTCTGTAAGGAGGAGGCGGCAGGATGACAAATTAGTTCCAGGAAATTCTGGGTACTGACCTTGACTGTGCATACGTCAATAAGCCATCTGTCACAGGACAGTTCATCTGGAAAATTAATGAGTATTTACAATCTATTTTGTAACCATACAGCAGTATTTCAACTAACTGTGAACCAGATTAATTTCCTTTACTATATGCTATGCAAAACAGGATGGGGTTTGGCACTGGACACCGGCTGCTGGTGTCCATAACGACCAGTGCACCCAGTGTCAGGATCTCACCGTCAGTCCCTCGCTGTTTTTACCCCCCAGGGAGTATAGGCTGCCATCATTCGGATCGGGCAGAAACGCGGGCCTGTACCGGAAGCGAGGCAACATGCCGTTCGTCAGCTACCCGGCCTTTTATTTTCGTTTCAGCACAACGTTGATGTTTACGTAAGAGTATATCACAAGCATACATGGGGCCTTTGGCACAGGATACTGACACAGATCACACGGATTGTGTGAAAAGGGAAATGGCAAAAAAAAAATGAGCCATGCGAGAAAGAGCCAGAACAGCAAGGAGGCTACTTACTCTGTGACGTGTGTGGGCACCTGAAGTACTGGATCTGAAAGGGGTGGGAGACAAACAGATTTTCACTTTCAGATCTGGCATGGAAGGCATACAGAATGCAAAAGACTGCAGCATTAAATTTTTTTTTTAATCTACCACTTCCCTTGACTACCCTGCCAGTCCCCTACTTTCCCCATCATCCCCTGCCAACGCCACATCTCATCTCATCTGCGGGTGTCTCCCTGCAGTCTGACACTGACATGTATTGCTTAAAAACCCATTTCCGAACAATGGACCATCACCTCATATCTCCTTTCTCTTCTTCCAATGCCTGGGGGCAAACAGAACAATGGTTGGGCCTATTATTTTTCTTAAGGATAATTCCCTGGACTCCTATCAGCTTGGCTTTAGAACATGACATTCCATTGAAATCAACCCAGCCTCAGTTTCACAAGCCCTGCCTCTCTGCCGGGACAATGTCTGTCCGTCACTTTGGTGCAAACCCTGGCCAACCGACAGATGTCCCTTATCTTCTGTTTCACTGGCAGCGGCATAAACTGGGCTTCCTCCCCTTTTACTGAAGGGAGATGATCCCCCTAGATCTGAGGGAGGCTCCTCACAGGGGTCTCCCAAGATCCCACTGATGCTCCCAACAACACTACAGTTGCTTCACTTTGATTTTTTTGATCACTTCAACACTAGATACCCAAACAAGTGACAATACATAAAATTTGTCATGTCATTGTCATCCAACTTTAATAATCTATATCTTTGCAAGAAAAACCAACAACAACAGTACAATGATCACAGCACTTTTTATTTTTAACATACATCAACAACGATCGGACACATTTGAGTAATTGCCGGGCTGGACACACTGAATGACGATGACGTGCGTTACTTGTATGGAGAACCTGTTTGAGGTAGTACAATGGGTGAAAGGAAAACATGCCGAGTGTACAGAACGAGCCCGGCTGGCGGGGCGGGTTCAGCTCACCAGCGACATCCTGTCTGGTACATGAATGGTACAAGAGAACAGAGATGCCATAGGGGTTAATATTGAAGTTTTGCTTCTGGCACAACTGGCTGCAAACAGTGGGATCTGTTTTAGGGCTGGGCCTGGTATCTCACTCGTGTTTTTTTCCATGGCAGTAATGTCAGAGCCCCAACCTGCAGCTGGCTTCCCAGAAAAAACTGTAGAATCTAGCTAAGGATTGAAGATCACTAGGAAAGCTCACAAAACCTAAATTAAAAGGTAAGACAACAAAAGCACGAGGTCCATAAAACACAGCAGTTGGCTCCTTATGCCTTATCGTTAGTGATCTATGG
This sequence comes from Isichthys henryi, assembly GCA_026776945.1. Classification (NCBI taxonomy): domain Eukaryota; kingdom Metazoa; phylum Chordata; class Actinopteri; order Osteoglossiformes; family Mormyridae; genus Isichthys; species Isichthys henryi. The sequence continues at coordinate 9,441,876 of JAODJX010000097.1, forward strand.
GGGCTACAGCAATGATAAAGAAGTCTGCAGTTACAGACCTCATTTGCAAGGAGTCATCAGGGAAGAATGTTCTGGAACCCGTACGATTCTGACTGAAGCACTGCAGTAGGAGGCAATGACACAGTCAGTAATTGCATGGCTTGTGAACGTGAGGGATGCGATGGTTTCCCAGAGCTAAATGGCGGCTCAGCCACAGCGGGGGTGGCGTCAGCTTGCTGGTTTTGAGCTGAGAGAATGCTAAAGGTAAGTTCAAACTACACCCCAGATCCTAGCTTCAGGTCTGCTTCCCCACATCTACAGCTGAGCCATATCCAATTTACAAGTGGACCGAGGTCTATACCTTGAGCGACCACACCTCTACAAAAGGGATCCAGAGGCCATGATGAATCACCACAAACTGAGACAACTGAGCTACAGCTGCATTTTAAAACAGGACCTCATAACTCAACTGCAAAACACAGCGAGAGAGCCACAGTCAAAACAACTAATGCTAAAGATTATTTTATAAGGTCATTCTGTTAGCAAGTGCTATTGGACTGATGGGAATATCTTAATGAAAGTGAATGTTATCACTGCCCCTTCATATCAAGCCATACTCACCAGTGTAATCAAACAATAAGCAATTTACACTCCTACTACTTTCATTTCCCGTCTTTGTACTTCTCTTTTGGTTCATTATGAATCTTGCATGTTTAAATGCCACATTTTGATAGTTGATTTTTAACTCTGCCTCACACGAGAGTCTCCGTTTGTACCAGTCAACCAGTATGATGCCTTAGTTCAGGGCTGCCCAGTCCAGCTCCTGCAGAGCTTAGGTACAGCCCTTATTTAACACACCTACTACTGATAATCAGGCACTTCAGTATCACCTCAGTATTAGAGTAAGCTATGCTGTGTATTAGGGCTGCACATAAACTCTGCAGCATGGTAGCTCTCCAGGAGAAGGGTTGGGCAGCCCTGCCTTAAGCTGTTCTCCAAAATCAACTGGCTGTCATTAACATCCAATGAAGAGTTGGTAGATCAGTATTTTCCTATGGAGATGCATTATTGACCTCAGAGTTTCAGAATACAGTACAATTTGCGCAAATATATCTAATAAATACCCAGAAACAGCCTTTCAATATAGGCATAATAAGCTAACGTAAATAAAACAGATTTTAGACCAGGTAACATTGGGCAGACAGGGTAGCGGGAAACTACAGATGTTCCATAAGGACCCCCTGGAGTAGCCCAAGAAGCCAAATCACCCAGGGTCCAACAGCGATGCCCCCTGTACCTTCTTTTAGGGTCCATTTGATGGAGCCTGAGCTCTTGCTGACAGCATGCAGGTTCCCTTCCAGCGTGGACACAAACAGGAGGTTTTCAGACAGGGACACAGTATTAGCCCAGCATGGGACCTGCGAGGCAAACACACATCTTAAAATGCAGATTCAGGTCAGGAAGCTGTCCGATTGCTGCTGATAGACACGGAAAAACAGTATTGTTGCCACGGTGACACGAGCACTAATGGCACATTAGCTCATGTAACTGTGTGCATTGTAACATCATGAGCTGATTACAGTGCTTATTTGTGCATGGTTTTCAAATAGCTAAAATATATCAATTAACAGGACACACAAAATTCAGTCACCCAAAATAACGTTAAAAAGTGAATCATGTAGAAAAATCCCTCTCTTGGGGCAAGGGGTCTTCTGTGAATTTCACATTCGGAAAGCATGCAGCACACCACCACTGCTGACCCTAGGAGCTCTTCCAGGTGACACTCAGTAACCTAACAGGATGCTTTTTGGGGGAGAACCACAAGGAGCTCTCACAAGTGCACGCCCGCACCGACTGCACTGAATAACATCCCGATTCTGCGGCGAGTTAAGGAAAGTAGTGCAGGCATGTGAACATACGGCCACAGCGTGACCTCATACACCCCGAGAGCGGCATGAGGGTCCACCGTGCTGCTGGCGAGCGAGACGCCAAGACCGCTTAAGCAGGAGCCACCTCAGGCCGCATCAGACAGAAAAGCAGCAGATAATTTAGGGCACCTTCTCTATATGCTTCTCTGTGAGCTACAGAGGCATTTCTTATGGATGCAAAAGCACCTTCCTTAACAGGAATGTGAGAGAAACACAAACCATTAAGAACTGAGAACATCCAAGAACATGGATATGCTGCAGTAGTATCTGGAGTTCAACAATTTTCTGTTTATAATTAGGGGTCTGTAACTGCAGACTTCTTTATCACTGTTTTAATGAGGTAATTGACATAAAGTTCATGAAAATACCGCAGGGAAATGTAAGGTCCCAGCTCCTAATAGCTACAAATATAGTAAATGGCTCCTTCCTTTCTTTTACACTAAATATTAAGCAGCAGAACTCAAAGTCATCTCCTAAATACGACCCCCCCCCCCAATCATCCAGGGTGTATGCTGTACCAACACCATCCCTGTTTTTTGCAAGGCAACACCCCACCCCTAATGTCCAAGCAAACAGCAAGCAGAAATTACACTCTTGTTTGCCAAACTACACTCCAGTAATCTTATGCACACATACACCTGGGGGGGGGAGGGT
>JAODJX010000097.1:9448633-9470833 GCA_026776945.1 Isichthys henryi
GACCCAGGCAGGGATTCGAACCCGGGTCCCAGAGGTGTGAGGCAACAGTGCTAACCACTGCACCACCATGCCACCCCAACTGCAATAATATACTCGGTAAATTAAACAGTAAACTTATTATTAATTCAAAGAAGGACTTGTGGGTACAAATCCCTTCATCTTCATTTACTTGAGCACCAAACCCATTTATTCCATTTTAATGATTGCAGAGGCCAGTAAAAATAGCTCTGTGAGCCGGATATTACCCACAGGCCAGCTGTTGCCCATGTCTGGGTTGGAAGATGGATAAAATGGCATGTCACATGACCACTTTGAATGTTTTACAGTCATAACCCAGGTGTCCAAACATCGGACATCTGATCATTTTGAACAGATGGGGTCTTTAATGGGGGCTAAAGCTACTGTGTTGATTCGTAAAAGACTGTTTTTTTTCTTAATGGGATCAGTGTAAAAACAGCCCACCCTTCAAAGTAAACAAGACAAGCAGTCAATTAGCCACTCAGTTTCAGACAAGGCTTCCTATTTAAACTGTTTACTTTACAGTTTTTTTATTAGGACTGCTTCTTAGTCCTCTTGTCCATTTACAGGTAATTATTTATTCTTTAACTACCCAAACGTTCCTATCTTTAGTGTGAACAGGAGAAGAACCAGCAACCGGAGGAAGACCAAATCAGACAGTCCCTTGGGAGGACAAGCGTTAGAAGTGGGTACAAGTTCCGGAGAGGAAAGCGGTGAATGATGCTGGTGTGGAATGGAAGAGGATGCAGTACCACTAAGGTGGGCTGCATGTCTGGTGACATAGAGTGACCTGAAAATTCTGAGCGCTGTCTTACATCGCGGAATATGCATTTCATGAACATCCTGCCGATGCACTTGGACCATCAATTTCTCAGGTTTTATTGGCGATTATATCTGGGTCTTCCAAACCTGCAACTGTCACAATTGCTTTCTTCTCCAAGCATCGATCATCCAGTTCAATTCCAACCAAGCAACCATGTTCATTTAACCAGTACACTTCCCAAGCAGGTCCATTTTTTCCCTCAACACGCCTGTGATCACTTCTCTATTTTTTCTTTTGCTTCATCTGGAACAGCGTGTAGCATGCTAGTGAAAGCAGGATCGTATCAAAGGGAGCTCTCTGTGTCTTACCCAAGGCACTCTTTACAATTACTCTCATTTCTACATAGTCAACCAGCAAAGGCAATTTTCTGCATATGCCAGTTTCTACTGCATTTATGTGTAGATTCTTATATCCTGCTGGTTATATAGAAGCTATAGAACTGGACTAAGGAATAATTCCTCAAGGAGAGTCCTTGCACTTTTGCACTGAAGTGGGTGGGATCCTGTGCTATAATTTACTACAGTCCAACAGTTTGCAATGATTCCACCACTGGGTCCTTGAGCAAGGCTCTTATTAACCTTGCTTTCTGAATTGCATGTTCCTCTGGTTAAAAGAGTCCGCTATTTAAATGTAATTGCACGAGTAAAATATATAATCATAAATGTTGGTGATACTGAATTCTCAGTAATGTAATAATTTCCATTTAAACATTTAACAGGTTTTAGGGCTGAACAGATATTCTTCACCAGTATGTTTGGGGTCTATTCTTGTCATCATTTACTTGTATTTAAATTTTAATGCACTCATATTAGGATATGATAAAATAATGGCTAGAAAGTCAACAAAGACACCAGATAAGCATACAGGAGGGATGAAGGAGAAACTTTATTTAAAACGGCAAGCCTAATTCCTAGTGATAACTCTAAACCGTGGTAGGACGCAACACTCGGCACACTAGACAATACACTGGTGCATCTCATCCTGGCTGAAAGGAGAAAATAAATATTATTGCACACCCGAAAATGGCACTCTTTAAACTGACATGCAGCCTTCATAAAACGCTGACCATCGATTCACGAAAATACGTGAATGGGAATGTTCTTCACTGTATCACAAATAAATTAATGGCATAATGTAAAGCAGTTTTCTGTTAACACCATAACCCGACGGCAATAATGACAGCAATAATCAAAAGTTTGTTTTTTTATGGGGGGGGGGGGCACAAAATGGCAAGGGCAATAGGGTTCTCATATTCAAAAGAAGCACCATTCAACAAATAACATTTGTAACACTACTTCAGGAAAAAGGCATATTTTCAACGTAATGAAAACATAACAGAGGAGGCAAAGGAACGGTCTTGACACACACACACATACACACACACGGCAGTCAACCAGACCTTTCATCAGTCTAATTCTCCAGCACAATCTTAACCTGTCTCAGGTCTTGCTTCAAAGTAGTGATTTCCTGACACACCCAAGAACCCCGCTCTAAAAAACGCCCTACAATTCAATGGAGAAAATTAATAGCAGGTTTCAATTTGGAAATAAGCTTTAATTGTCCAGGTGCAGTCGACAAATCATCATCATACCAAAAGATGTCTGATTAAATAATTGTAAATAAATAAAAAGTAATTTGATACAAAAACACAATCAAACTTGGCTCTGCCCTATAAAACAACCTCAGGAATGTATTTGGCCTTATCAACTATGCTGACATCAGGAAATCAAGAGGTGCCGAAATCACAAGCATGGGCATTTTAAAGGGCAAGGAATACCAAGTATCTGCCCCTCTGTAGGATTCCCCAAAACCCTCCACCACAAACATACACAGTGCATTTGTGCCAACACATACAGCGACTCGCATCTCGCTTGCCCGCGATCTGCCGAAAAGGAAAGGTGTGAAATTTATGTACCGAGTTTGGCAAAAATGATCACTCTCAAATAAGCCGCTACTGTATAAAAATAAATACACTTTAAAGTATAACCATTTCAGAAAATTGTGCAAGACAATGACACCATTAGTGTTAACGAGATTATTTACTATCTAAATCAGCTGGCGCTCTCACAGTGCTGAGAGATACAGTGTGGCTTGTGTTGGGCAGGGCACAATGATTGTATTTAATCTCTTTTCGAAAGATATGCTATTACCTGAATGGTTCTGCTAATGATAATCAAATAAAAATGGCCACCAGGAGTTCATTATGGCTATTTCAAAGTCACTAGGTGAGGCATTTAAGTCCTTCATCACGATACGTTCAGAGAAGTGAGGTCGCGCTTGGCATGTCTAGTACACCTTTGTGCATCTATACAAAGTAGCAAGCATAGAAAACATGGAGGGGGGGAATTAAAAAAAAAATATATATATATATAGTCTGAGCCTCTCATTGAGGAGGCTGTTACGTGAAGATCCGGTTTGCTAGCTTTAGTAACTTACACTGTTAATGCAGAACTGCATTTGGACGCAGAACAATGTCAATTGCTCACGAGTCGTCATACATTCATTAAAAAGTGTTAGGCCACTACATTCACCTTTTAGATACATGTAGCTCTACGATCGCTAAGGTGTCAGTTGTCTTTGCATGTCATCCCACTCCCCCCACCGCCAACGACACACGCAAATCAAAGACACATGTGTCTATGTGCCGCCCTCGCCCATAAGGTCGACTGTAAGAATCCCGGTAAGGGGGATTTCGACGGTGGGCCGGCTGTTTGGCTGCCATGGATCATGGACACCGGTACCCCTTGATTCTTTCACCGGCCGAGAGGGACGTCTCAGAGGCAGGTGGGAGACGGGTGCAAGGGCGTGGCCAAAGACACCCATCTACACCAGCGACTCCAAGCAGCTCGCTTTCCTTAAAACGTTAAGTGCTGAAAACCCCAGCAGAACACGCTGCCTGATTCGCTCCACGCTGGTGGTCCTACCTGCAGAGTCCAGTGCGCTGCTACACCCAGAAAAACATGTCACAGTTAAACACCAAGACCTCATTGCGTCCAACATGACAGGAAAGGCGCTCTGCTCAAAGCCAATGATCAAGCCATCACGGTTCCCCGTTCAAATTTTCTCTATTCTCCTTCCTTACAGAATAAACACTGATCGCCGCTTTGTGTCCCACACTTTACTTCGGGACATAAGGAGATGGGTGAATGCATTACTGAGGTGCTCCAAAGGACTATATCCCAATTCTTCCAATCAACCCCCTCCAGAAACCAGCCAGGTCACAGTTATAATTAAGTCAAAGTCTTTTCTTCATGTGTCCAGGTGAACAACAAGCAGCAAGTTTGTTTTTACACTTCACGGTTGGCCCGGCTTGACCTGGCTCCTTCGAAAGAAGGGCAGCAAGGAACCAAGAGGTGAAAGCCGAGCGGCCTCCCGTTCTGACAGAGGGGGACCCCCCACCTCCTGGAATGTGGCACAGGTGGTTGCGGGCGTAACGCTCGAGGGGTGGGGGCGGAGGCCACCATTGTTCTCTCCATGGCCTTACACTGTAAACAGCTACACTTCACATGTCACCGGTGGGCAGTGGCTCTGTCACCATGGAGTCCGTGTCCTTGACTGCTTCCGTTTCCCCAGCGACGGGGCCACTGCCAGAGCGGGGGTCCATGGCGGAGTGCATGATGTGGAGCCACACGTCGTCCATATTTGGCATGACAAAGATTTTCTGTACAAGGAAGGGAAAACAAAAATATTTTAAACCATTTGGTTAGTTGATGCTTGCAACCAATGAACCAACTTAACTGGAGATAACTGCCTATTAATGGAGTTTAATAACAGGAGGTAATTAAAGTTAAGCGCCTTGTTTTAGGGTATAAAAGCAGTATTATATGAACTGTTTTACTTGGGAGGCTGGACCCTGAAACACACCCGTTTAACACGGTAAAGGTACAATGTGACAAAATGTGTAAGACCTCAAAAGGGAAAGAAATGAGGTTCTGTTGGGCCAGCAGAGCTCAACTTAGGGCCGCGTTCCTCAAACCGGACCCTTGTGGACCCCCCCCCACACGGCTCACATTTTTAATAATAATAGATACCTTATTGATCCCTGTGGGGAACATTTCTATATCCCTCCCCCAACTTGCTCTCTGTAGGTGAGAGCAAGCTGGCTGTGAAGGGCAGCCACCCATAGCAGCACCCAGGGAGCTGGGGGGTTAAGAACCTTGCTCAAGGACCCGCAGACGTGCCGAGGCTGGGGCTCAAACCAACGACCTTCCGATCGCAGACACAGAGGCTTAGCCCACTGAGCCCACATGCTGCACCTCATAATTGTCGCTCCCTCCCAGCTCCCAAGCAAAATCATGGAACTGTCTGGGGGTCCCAGAGGATCAGGCTGAGAAACACTGGCTTAGGATGGGAAAAACTACTGGGAGAAAATGATGCCGGAGAGCATGTTCTGGATGTAATCTGCTAATTACAGAGTAGAATGCAAAGTCACAGACATGCAAGGTCATTCTGAAGCTCTGGGCCGATATGCAGCCATAAATGAACCAGTGTGTCTGTTGATGGAATTGAAGGTGAGACACTGCTCAGTCCGCACCGTGAGCATTAGTGACACAAGCCTACAGCCCTGACACTGGAATTATTTCTATTCAACGTTTGGTTACAGCCAGCCCATTAGTATACAGACTTACAATAGTATCTGGATCCTACAATGGTTCCGACACAGTGACAGCAATAGAAGTATCCAAAATTAAGAATATTTGACTTGGGCAAGGAAATTAAGGATTCTGACATCCGAAGTAACACGGACCTCTGTCATGGTTACAGGAAAGTGTTTTTTTCCTTGCTGGATTTCGAGGTTTAAATTCAGCAACAGTGCTTCATGGACTCACTAGAATCGGGGGGGGTTTGTCTCGTACCTGGAACTCCTGGTCCAGTTTCCTTTCAATCCAATCCGTTACGTGTGCGAGGGTGACCTCCCTTTCTCCCAGTTTGGGTCGGGCTTTCAGCTCCAGGTGAGGTGGGTTCCTGAAGCCGTACCTACCAAACAGAGCGAGGTTGCAGACTGAGCCAAGACATCCTGTCAATAGCACACAGTCCCATTCCTTCACGCCGTGCAGTGTCATTACTACCTGTAACCAGTAGATGGCACAAGTGAAACGCAAGTGTATCACACAGCATTGCTAAGATGAAAACGTTTATTCCTGTTAGCAACATCTCTCATAACACTAACTTCATTGAATGAAATACGACTTCATATATATTATTTAATGATGACTGAAACTGTTTTAAATGTATTTAACGGCGCTGGCTGTGTTAAAATTCAGTTATCATTGACAGCAGAATTAACGTTTTGCTACTGTAATTTTATTTATTCTGTACAGCAACACTCCCTCACCATTTCCAGCAGAGTTCATTTGCAGGCTCTCTGTATAGCCCACAGGGGCTCGGTCTGTGCCTTTGAAAGTCACCCTAATTGCAGTTTCATACATAATTAGTATTTTTTTAATATATACGCTGTGTATTATTATGGAGTGTTGCACTGCATGCATATACAGCATTAAATGCCTGAATCAGCAAACGGTGCATTCATGCCCACTAAGAATAAACCATAAGGGCGTTAATGTGGAAAAATCAACACGTGTAGCTGATGAAGCTCATTAGGGAGAGAGTAACTTTCTATACGCCACATATTCACATACTAGAAAAAGGAACACAAAAAAAAAAAAAAAAAGTCAAAAGTTTGAATCTTCGTGAAAGTTGGATCTTCCAGGCATACTTTGTTAAACGTTAGGCGATGTTTCACAGTGGGTAACGCTCACTGGCCTAGGGTAGGCTAAGCAAACAGCCACGACGTCTCGTTAAACACCTGAGCACACGCAAGGTTAGGATTGACGAGTCCCTCGTTTGCTGAGGCTTATCGCGGTCGTCTTGACTAACACAAGGCGACTAGGAGTGGAACATACCATATCCTGTCTGTGGGGGGTGGGGGAATGTTGACAGCCAGCGTCCCCCGGCACTCTTGCACCTCAACGGTCAACAGAAGCGGTGTGTTAGACACCTCCTCCATCTTCTTCTTGATGAACTCGGTCTCTGTGGCCTTCTGGAAGTATTTAGACTTTGTGATCTTGTCCACAAAGCGCATGATCTTGCTGGGTTTGTGTCCCCCGACGTATCTGTGGGCAGAGAGGTCGGAGCTTATTAGATTGGTCAGGATCCCTGTAACCCTTCCGTAATCCAGCATGAAATTTACAGTACTGTCGATATGCAATTTGTTGCAACTGTAACAGTGTAACTTCCAAAAAATGTTTTCCTTCAGTCTGGTGGGTTGGAGTGGCGGCTTTGAGGCTAGGGATCTGTGCAAGCAACTGGAAGGTTGTTGGTTCAAATCCCGTGAATGCCCAGAGTGATTCTACTCCATTGGGTCCTTGAGCACAGGCCCTTAACCTGCAATTACTTTGGTCTGGGTATGACGTACATCCAGCCCTCTAAGGAGGTCCTCCAACTTTCAGGGAAACTTAGGGGTTGATGGCAGGACTGGCCCTCCAGCTATCGGAAAAAACCTGGACTGTAGTATGGGTACTAGCTGCGGCTGAGGAAAGGTTCATGTATTGTTTAGTGAGGATACACCATGCAAGACAAGCTGCCAGTCTCTCACCCTTCTGCCCCCGGCAGCGGGTTCTTGTCTGGGGGAATTTCAGGGGGGTCCTCCTCATCAGACGACCCGGCGCTGGACGACTCCTCGTCGCTGTCAGCTAGACAGTACGTCCGCGGCCTGTGCCTGAGACGACGGACACAGACAGACGCATGGGAATTGACAGGTTGTTCCTGTAGTTCTGTTTTTCCCGGTCCAGTCCTCATGGACCCATAGGCAGTCCATGTTACAGACTATCTGGCAGGGAACTCGAAGGGAGAAAAAACAGGGACTGTCTGTGAGTCCCCGAGGACTGGACTGGGAAACACTGCTGTAGCTCATGAATAAAGCCAACTTGTCGTTTTGCTTCAAAACAAACCTGAGAAAAGGTTTGGATTTAGAGATAAAAACATTTATTATCAGCTGGCCTAGTTATAGTTAAGGAGAACGTCCCGTCACACTTCATGCTACAGACATACACCATCACAGCAAGGCAGGACATGGGGAGTTCAATACTCTACAACTACACAGCACCCAGCCACTCAAACATGCACCTTCACCTTTCAGTCAGGCATCAGAGGACGCCTCCTCCCCTTATTTGGGGTCCTGAAAGAGCCGACAGTGCTAGTGTTGGCTAATGGGCTGACGTTCTGCCCCAGCCAGTGCTTACTCAGACGCCCTCATGCTGCTGTATAGGTTAGATCCCTAGATCTCTCAGCATTCCGCCAATGGTGCACATGCTTGTCCAGAAAATACCAGAAATAAAAGGAAACTGTATAAAACACATGAGCCGCGTCTTTGCACAAAGGGAAACATACCATTCAGAATTAACATCAAATTCCTCTTTCACATATTGAATAATTCCCTTCTCTTCACCAGCTATACCTCAGTGACGGAGCCACTGATTTTACCGACGATGTTGAAGGTGTTTCCCATCAGAGGGTAACGAGCTGGCATGGACTTTGGACACGCCCGTCTACTCAGATGCACTTCTATGCCCAAGACTCTTGTGACACCTCCTCCTTAAAACCCCTTAAATTCCCTCTCGTTTGAGGTGCAATCCACTTTAATTTCAGCAGGGTGAAGCACTACAGTGAAGTCCAGCTTGATGTCCCAGTAAACAAGCCCTACTGAGCTCACAAAACCCTGTGAGCAGTTCAATACCCCCCCCCCCCCATCTAGAAATGTAATAAGGGCCAGGAGTCAAACTGTTTCTTGTCAGGCAGCATCGCGGGGTTTATTTTAAAAAAATTAAAAGTAATTAGTTTTCATAAACAGGCCTCCAGACAGTCCCAACTCACCAGGTGTAGAAAATATCCACAGACGAGTGCGTCCAGAGACAAGATTTAATGCGGTGGGAGGGGGAGGGACAAACGTACAGAGACAAGTTAATGCGTAACAGCAAATTGGCGACCTCTGACCCAATCACAGCAATCAGTCCGCCGTTTAGAATGCAGCCGGCAGTTTTTGTCCTGTGACTTTCTAACAATGTCACTAGGGGAAAAAATGAACAAAAAAAAATAAAAAAAATCCCCTCGGATTGTCATAGTGTAGTTTAATCTTTTTGGGGGCAAACAAACAATGGCAAAATCAACAAAAAAAGGTACTTCCCCTGCAGAAAATTAGACAGTCAAAACAAGACTAAACAGAAAAGTAGGAAATAATAGCAGCTAAAAGTGAAACACATACCGTAATACGAAGAGCGGTTATGCTAATTGGGCTAAAAGCCAGCGGTTTAGTGACTCATTCATTATGGGCCTTACCCGTCCTTGCCCGGCTCGCCGGGGCGGACAGCGTCCCCCTCCTTCCCCAGGCGCACCAAGTTCATCTTGGTCTCGAGCGTCATCAGGAAAGAGCCGTTGTAGGAGATCTCCAGGTCAAACCACAGGCCTGTGGGTGGCGACACAGAGTGGCATCAGGACACGGATGTTCAAAAAGCCACCCTGCCCAGGGCACCTCGCTTTGCTGCAGGAACAGCTCTCATTTTGTGGATAAACAGGGGGCGAATAAATGAATATTAACATCAACCACGACGAGCCCCCGGCTCCGTTTTTAACTGCTCTCATTTTTCGGAGGGGGAATCATACATGGGAAGTGCTGTGGACGCTGCCTGAAGGTTTTCTGCCCGGTATCGGCGGGCCCCCTCTTCCCCATGACCCCATGAATCACACCCCCAGTTCTCCCACCCTTCCCACAATCCACGCCCCCCCCAAACTCTTCCTCTCTCTGTGTCTGATCTGGGCCCATGCCTGCATCCCACAGTGGGACTTCCAGAGCCATTTTCTTCTCATCTCAGATGAGAAAGAAGGGGTAGGAGTGCCAGGGGGTGTCTTCCATAGTGAGAAACAGTTGCTTCCAGAATGGTCTTTTCCCACTTATAACAGGAGGACACTATTCAACATCCCTGACATTGTAATGCTCGCACTATCTGGGTCACTTTCCGCACACATGTCCACCAGGGTCTTCCTCTGCTCGAAATGCTGGTTTTGCCAAGACAGTCACATCCTCTGGGACATTAAACCAGACTCTTTCTTTTGTTTGCATCCATGACATCTTTCCTTTGAAACTGAATTTTTATCCCCTCTACACAGGACACCTGTGAAGGTATCTACAACATGCTTTCAGAGTGTACTGGGGGGAGATCTGCAAGAAAACAACTGTGAACATGGGATACTGACGTTTATGTGAGCAGAGAAGCATGAGAAAGTAAAAATTTGTTTATTGGATCAACATTAAAATCCATATTGTTAGACTTAGTGTTTACAATCTCTGGATAAGCCTACTGAAAAGAGCTCCTTTAATGACCACTTCATATCCTGAATGGAGTAATACCATCCACCAGCCACTAGAGGACACTATAGATTTTTGTGTTTCTTTCCCAGTACACAAATATCTCCTGACAAAAAAAGCTCCTACCTTGACCCACGTAATACAGCTGTAAAAGATGAGGGCTACCTCACTCTTGAATAATGCTCTGCGATGCACTCGTCTCTGACGCCATCTTAATTAGCCCTTTTCTTGGCTTAGGAAGGAGAACACAACCTTAAGCTGCCCGAGAAGCCAAGAGATATGGTGCCTGCTTGGCAAGACCGGCAGGTGTGTGAAGATCAGCTTGAGTAACATGTGAATATCGGGCTATAAGCTACCTAGGCAATATGCTGACTTGGTAGAGGCCCACTGTTGTGCAGATGTAATACATAGGTATCACATGAGAAACAAGGCTAGAAGAGTGAGGAGGGTACAAACTTTATATCTTAGATTGGGGGCCGGGGGCGGGCTGATGACCCCCTCAATCATCTTCCCAGGGCCAAGACTGGCAGGAGAAAACCAAGGGGCCACTCCAAACACCATGACGGCAGCAGACTCTCTCCCTAATTGGAGCGAGCTTGACGGCTGCACAGTCAGAAGGCGGCAGGTCTGCGCAGCTGGTGGGCAGCCACTCGCCTGGCATTAGCCATGACTCAGATTTCGGTCAATGGCCCCAGGGCTTATTGATCTTCAGAACTCGGCAGGCTTCTTCTGGAGGAGGAAGAGAGCAGCCATGCATTCAGCCTAAATGGAGAAGCTCTTACACTGGTAATTATTTTTGGCAGATAACGGTTCTGTGCTTAAAATTACACACATGGGAAAAGTTAACCTTTTTCACGTTTTTTCACATTTGGTCATGTATGATTCCCCATTCCATGATTCCGTGGCTTTTAGAGGTTTTGAAAAATCAGCTTCACAGGGTTACTCCACTGATGATTTATGCTGTCCATCGCTGACTACAAAATTTGGGTAACATAGAAAAAAAATATAACAATCATCTCTTCCACTGAAGCCCAAATTTCCAGGATGTTACCATCTTAGCCTAAAGGTCGCGAGTTGCTTAGTTGTTAGAGAACTAGAGCTGAGATTAATCTAGGAGTGCACAACTCCGGGAACAACTGGTGACCGCTGCTAACTGCCTTACCGAGACCATTACCTGGAAAGTAAACCAATTTACCCAGTACTGCAGGAATTAATGGAGTGCTAATTAAAATGTACCGTGAAACCTGCAGGAGACTCTCCATCCTGGACCTGGGTTGTTGGCTCCATCTTTAATCCTCCCGTCATTAATTATTTATGGAGACATTTACGGGTGTAAGACAAACCCAGAGGGGACCCTGCAGGACCTGGGATGAGGATCCCAGTCCTATATTAAGAAATAATCCTCTTCTTGAAACATCTACGGAAAGGAAACAGCTGGCAAAAGTCCATATGCTCATCCCTGGAGCTATCTATGGAGGTATCGTCTCACTTACCGGCGGACATAATCGCCAAGATCGACCAAATCAGCTTCCGTCGATTACACATTAAGTGATACTCGCAGTGCATAATTCGTAGCATGAGTTAGGAGAGTGTGCTAATATCTCCCCTGACGATTGGTGGGAGACGTGGGATGACACAGAAAACAGCAGCTGGGGCGTGACCCAGTAGCTGTGCCGGTGCCAGTTAGCCTTAAAGGGAGTCACTGCAGTGTCATCTGCTGCCCGTTCACCCCCTTTCCCAGCATCCTTGGCTTGGTATCAAGAAAATTTTTGGAATGTTTGTCAAATTGGCGAGTTTGGCATGCAGTGCTCAACACGTCACAGAGGACAAATACAGGGAGTGGGTTGTACTAAAAAGAGAGGCAATATTTCAACATGCACAACCCCTCCCTCAATTATCATTGCCGTGGGAAGAGCCTCACACAGGCTGGGCAGGACAGCAAGCGGCATCTGACTTGCTTGTTGATTCTCAACAAGGATCTTGGCCTGCCTGCTTCTTGCCAGGAAATGCCAGAAAGCGAGATCGCAGCCGGAAACCCTTCAGCGAAATACGCAATACCTCCATCTCTCCCCCTCTCTCTCTGCTGCCTGTTTGTTTCTGTTGTCTTTTGAAAGAAAGACGTTGCCTGTGTGTAGAATGGAGTCCCTGTACGTCAGAGAGGACGTGGGGCCTTCTGCCTCCAGGCTAAGTGTTCAGCCTGTAGCAAGGCGTCTGAACAGGGCTCTTCAGCAGGGCTCCATTTGCCCCGGGCTACAAAATGCACCCCGAAAGCGCCCGCCTCCCTCGGCCAGGTGGAACGGGCATGCTTGGTGCTTCGACAGCGAGATCAGCAGTGGGTGTCCTCCAGCCCTCAGGGCGACCCTGAGACGTTAAGCTAGGTTGTGGCATTGCGCAGCTTTCCAGATCTGCACTCAGCATTCATGTGCCTGCATGCGCGCCTACACCCTGTCTACAGAATGCGACGAGGTTCCGCTCACTTCGTAATGAAGAGCATCACGGTAACACAATCACTCCCATCACTGCCATCTTAGCGAACTCTAAACAGTGTAGAGATGCACTGATCCAATATTCGGGTTTGTATCGGTGCCAATCCAAACCTATTTGATGGATTGAGTATTGGCCATACATGACCCACGCCCGATACTTACTAATTTAATTTTAAGCAGTCTCTAAAAGACGAAATAGGGGCTGTTTGTACAATCAATCGCACGATAGCTCTTTCCTATTTTAGATATGTTTTTTGTGGCATTCAAGCTGAACGCTAACACTGCCACTCAGTTTTTTTTTTGCCACTCAATGGGTGTGAGTGTGGTGACTGCTGCCCGCTGTGAAGTCATGCGCATACCCTTTGCGGTACGAGGAGCACAAGAACATCAGATAAGAGGCTGACGATCTGGAAGTATTTTATGCTTTTAACAGTAACTACAGTAGCAGCACAGCAATTTCCAATCTGTGTAAAAACAAAGTTTTGAGAGGTGGAAGTAGTGTTTAGTGGAAAATCCCGCTAAACAAAGTGCATGTGATTGTGCCAGACAATACAACTAACATGAAAAAAGGTCGCTAGCTTGGGCTATTTGCACACTCACTACAGCTATACATGAGGGGCTGTTGTCACAATGAGAGGTAAGTGACGCTGTTGCCAGTGTGAGAAACATTGCGGGGCATTTTAAGCATTCGGACACTTGCGTATCCTCGCTTGGAAGATATTCAGATTGAACTGTGAATGCCTCAAAAACGGTTAAATCAAGATGTACAGATGAGGTGAAACAGTGCATTATGTGTGTTAACAGTAGCCTAATTAAAGATTTTTTGGCATAGTTTTGTTTTCTGTATTTACTAGCTTTCACACACACACACACACACACACACACACACACACACACATATATATATATAAATAAAGTAAAATGAGCTGCTGCATTGAAATCTGTTTCGGTATTGGCAGTTGCGCACTGGAATCGGATCTGACAGCGTCCTGAGCTATCCCTCATCAGGGGAGCTGAGGCGTATCAGCACCAAGGCGGACTGGACTGGATCGGGCTGAGCCAGGAGGCGGGGTGCGTGTGCCCAGTAATCGCAGTGTGCCTGACGTTGCCATGGTTCCGTTTACGGATAATGACTCGTGACCCCCCGCCCCCCTCCCGGGGTGACTAATCAGATGGGAATACTGGGGGGCTTTGTGTTTCCCGGCTGATTCTGTATCGCTGAGAACCACAACAGCCAACTGACCACAAAAACAGCAGCAACAAGTGGTCTTTATGTGCAAATCAGTTTCCAAAACAGAAGGATTGTTTACCTATTAATGGACATGTCACTAATGACAGTTAGATGAACTATTTCACTGTACGACAGGATCTTTTAGTACTGCACCCAAAACTAAACCAATGGTAGACCTTGATACCACCTGACTGGAAGTCTGGTGCCATTCAAACCCATCTGCTATGGCCGATAGGCTGAAGTCAGAGACTGAGCACCAGCAGCAACATCCCACTACATATTTAAGGTAGAAACTCCAGCTTAACCCAGATTTTCCCCTCTAGACTTTCATGCCTGTTGATAACCAGTACCAGGAAATGTTTGCGTAAACCTTGTTTTAGACCAAACTTTCTAAATCACTTAACATTCCCTCCAAAAGACCTAGTGACCTGACCAAAACATCTAATGCCAGTAGTCAGTTTAGTCATCTTTCAGTTTTAAAATACGCAGCTTAGTCTTACTTTATCTTAAGTTCTTTTCAGAAGGTCTCAAATTGGGCAGTTCCTCCATAACTAAATTAACCTTTAATGTGATGCAAAGCCAAAAAAAAAAAAAACACTTACTATCCAGAACTGTCCCCACATAATATCTCCATAAGTGAAGATCAGCCCTGGCTTGCTAGGACTTACCTTGATGATCCACAGAGGGCTTAGATGCACGCAGGATCTTGGGGACGGCCACGCCCATATCCAGCTCGGTCAAGGTCAGCTCATTCATGAAGTATGGCAGCTACAAGACAGAACCCGAAACCCGTACACTTCAAAGGCAGTGGGGGCTCAAGATGGCTGAGGTCTAGCAGAGATCACAACATCACAGCTTTAGAATAGTAAGAGAGCAACAAGCGTGAGTCACTGAGGGACATCGTCATCGATTATTCAAATTGCAGCTTATCGGAGGGTCAAAGCAAGATCGGAACTCCTCACATCGTTTCCTGCGGCACACTGTGAAAGTATGAAGGAAGACAACCACAATAGCATTATTCCAAATGCCCCATGCAGGACAGACACGGTGACATTTAAAAGTCCCTGTCTGACATTTAAACTCCACCTACTCTAATCAGATCCATACTTGTTTTCAGTTGTCTGCCAGGTTCTAGTCCTGCCCTGTAGTGTGTCCATAGCAACGTGGGATTGTGTTCTAGCCCCCCAAAGCTTCACGGTAAGTGCTTCCCTTGAGTGACCCATCATGCTGGTCCTTCTCAAGTGCAACATGAAACCTGACATCCCTCACTCTAAGATACGAAACATGTCACTTCTGGCTCAGACTACAGGGGGAGCAGTGGAGCTGAAGAAATGGGGCGACTGTTCATAAACACTCTACTGACCGAACGGGCTTCAGGCACTCACTCTGATCTTGCTGAGCTTCATCTGGATCTTCTTGGACACCATGTCAGCCCAGTACTTCTCCCCCAGGAAGTCCCAGAAGATTCGGCCGACCAAAGCATTCACCCAAGCCACGGGTTCCTCCTCCGGTACAGGGCGACTGGGCAGCTGAGAAAGCAACACAGGCGGCAAATGTGAAGTTACGTTACAATGAAAAGAAGTGTTTTCCCCTTCATAGTCAATCATGTTGACAAAAATGAGTGATCACTGAAAAAGTCGGGTGAAACACTTAATTCTGGTCCACAGGGGCTCAGTCTTCCCAAATTTAACTCGATTTTCCACTAAAATGGATGGATTCCTTGTCTTTATGGCTGATGTGCTCATTTGAAACCGTGACTCAGCCTTAACCTGGTGTGACACCAAACAAAAGGCTTAAAATCAGCTGGAAATACACAAGCTCATTCTGCTCTGGGCTGTTCCCACCCAACGTCCACACCCAGCCTGCTCCAAGCTTTCAAGCTGCCCGCGTGAGGAGTCTCTGCCCTGGGTACCTTCTTGCCCGCTCCAGGGCTGCTCTCGGCGCTGTGGATGGGGCTGCCAGCCGGGCTGCCTGGCTGTGGGGGCATGTACTTGGCCATGTAGACCTCGTAGTCCAGCAGCATCTTCTGCCGCACGCTGCCTGCGAGATCCTTCTGTCGCGGCTGGCCGGCCAGCAGCTCGTCCAGGCTGCCTCTGCTGCTGCTGCGGCTGTGACTGGTGAGCATGGCTGCGGGGCAGGAGGAAACGTGCCACTGTGAACATTCCCACGTCTCACGCGGCCTCTGCTTCCTACTCAAGGTACGAACATGCTCAGTGTGAGCCGGCGGCAGACACAGCGGCGGACTGCTTAGCCCCAGTCTCAATGGCAACTGAGGCCCAGGCCTGGGCTGCTGAACAACTGACTATAATCAGGCCACTATCCTGGCTGAGCTCAGCCTAGACAGAGAGCTGGAAGGGTCCATTAAGGTGCGGCATACATCAGAGATATGGGGGAGAAATACGTCAGTGATTTCACAGCTTTGATTAAAAAGGATTTTAGTCCTGAGTCAATATATCACTATTGCACAAGACCTCAAGTCTAGAACCTCTACCCATTTCGAAAACACCTACAATAAGTCTTCCCAGCTGCATTAACATCCATTTTTCTTGTAAATTGACAACTGAAACCACTGGACAAAGCCTAGTGGTGATTTGGGGAAGGTGGTTTCATGCATATTGTACCTACGGCCGATAGTGGGCTACAGTCATGTCGAAGGATTAATCTTTTGTGGCGCACACCGTGGCCCCCCCATAGCTGGCTGGCCATTGTTCCCTGTGTACCCTTTGCTAGATTTCCAGATCTTTCCACCATTACACCCTACAGGTACCTGTAAGGAAACTAACATCATTTGCCCTCCTATTCCTAAACAGAGGAAAGGAACACAATTGAGCCACCTAGTGTCCTTCGTGTAGGGGGTAAGGATCACAGAGGCTCATGCCCCTGTCCAAATCCATGTAGGGGGTCAAAGCACATAGTAATCATTGAGGGTTTATGTCACATGACCTTCAACGCCAAACATGCTTAATGTAACAGCTGCAGCCCAAGTGACTGAAAAACGTAAGAGGGACCGTCTACCTCAACGTAAGAGCGCCCTGCTTCCACTTAGTCAGCCTTATTCAGTATAGTGCTGCTATAAACCTCGTTCATTTCCTCAGAACACGAACGTGACCTTCAGAGGCCAAAAACACCCAGCTTCCTCATTTGTTTGACATTTGTCCCTAGCCTATGCTAATGCTAATGCCTGGGTCAAACCACAGCTACCTGGCCATTAGCTAAATCTACCGCAACACCATGTGTGCGCTGGAGATAAATAAGCTCAAGATGCATGAAAAATATGCAGCCAGCTACTGACGTTTTCTTTTTTTGTTTCACAGAGATACTCAGTGCCTCCGGGCCAGAACTAACAGATAGCAAGGCTGCACAAGGACAGCTCAGTAACGTTAAACAAGACTCCATTGTTAGCATCCATTTCGCAGTGGACGCAGAGGGAAATGGCATGAAATGTGTCACGCGGAAAGTTGGCGGGGAGGGCGTGCAAGGCGCGAGCCGTCGGATATAAACCGACCTGGTACGGAGGTCAAAGTATGTGGTGAGTAGGACCTTATCCACATAAAAGGTAAAAGCAACAGAGACGCAGCAGAAGCTGGTCTGCAGCCCCCAGGCTCTGCCATCTAGCCTAAAATATCTACACTTAAACCATGTCACTAGTTGCACCCCTTTCTAATGTGTAACATCCAGAACGACAGGCTATGGTTACACAACCAATGCAATAAAACGTGATCGCCACAGTCCCCCGCATTACGATGTCTTAGCTGACTAACATCGACTCCAGGCGAGCACCTGTCCCTGCCTAGTTTGACGCACGGCTCTCAGAGCTTAGGAGTATTTGCGTCTCATCATCTGCTTGGCCATACACACACATACACACACACACACACACACACACACACACACACACACACACAAATAGATGCAGCTTCTTTCCTCAAAGTTCTCTCACTGCTCCCTGAGCAGACTGGATCAGCTGGAAAAACGCAACCTTTCATCATTCCTTAAGAAGCCTTGCCGGTTAAACACGTTTTTCCACTTAAAAAGAAAAAAAAATAAAATCCAACAAAGGACAGGATCTGTGTAGGACTTTGAACTCTCCTCCCCTTCTCCAAGACCCAAGGTGTAAACGCCAGGCCTGAGCAGCTGAAGGGTAGCATAAGGGGCGGCCTGCATACTTACCACTCTTGCTTGCAGGAAGACTGGTGGGCTTCTTGGCCTCTGATTTCAGCTTGGATGCCACCAGCATTCGTTGGAACCATTCCTCCTTTTCTCTACCTGTCCTCCCGAATAGGTAGAGGGTCTGCTCCTTGTGGGCCGATGCCCGAGCCCCATCCTGTGTCGCGGGGGGCCTCTTGGCATCCTCTCCTGTCCCACATGCCTCCTTCTCTGCGGGAGTGGCTCTCTCTTCCCCGGCATCCCCTTTGTCCGCTTCCGCCTTGGACATGAAGTCGTCCTGCTTGCCCAGCTCGATGCAGATCGGGTACTTTTTGTTCCACACCCTCTTACGCGCCAGACTTGAGGGCACCAGATATATCTGATTGAGAAATTGCGTGTTTCACAATGAGGTTCTCGGTGAGAATGGGAAAGCTTTCTGCTCCCCACGATATTAGGAAGCCAATAATGACATTTTCAACAGGTTATACTCTAGGAAGAAGGGCACGTGAAGGGCGTTTCTTATGGCACAATTGTGTGTTAAAATCTAGCCATCGAAACTTCATGTATAAGGGATTCTGTGCTGTCAGAGAGCGAAGAGGAGCAAATCGCACTAACCCATATTACGCTCGTGGACAAACTTATATCATCAGCTGGCCAGATGCAATCAGCCGATGGGCTTGGTTTGGTGTTATGAGAGATCCCTATTAGCACCCGTTCGAGATCATATCATCGGGTGTGGGATCCTGACTGCACATCCCTGTACCTCAGTATTCAGCCAAACTGATCACTAATACAATTAACAGTCACAACTGGCATTGGCATAGACAGGCAAAAATGTAGGCGACTATCAGCTTCTAACTGCTTAGTAAACATAACCTCTCTCTAACAATCCCTGGAGAAATCATACACAATGCTGCTCTAGACAAAAGCATTGAAACAAACAAGCTAAGGGTCACTATGAAGACTAACACCTGAGATGACATCATGTTGCCTCCACCTGAACAAACCCAAGCTGACAAAATAAAAAGCGGGGCCACCTTGCTGTCTGTCAGGTCATAGATCTTCTGGCTGATGTAGGTGACGTCCGGCTTGGGCTCGTTGACGGTGGCCCGGCGGGCGATGTTGCGGTTGGGCTTGGAGAGGCGGAGGGTGGAGCCGTCCAGGCGTACGAACACAGAGTGGGTCAGAGTGGCGTGGTACGTCTCCGGGTCGTAGTTGTGGATCTCGTTCATCCAGCCCTGGTTACATGGGGGAAGAAGTGCGGACTGAGAGCATGCGACACGGCACGGCATTTTCACGCTTTCAGAAGAAGCACTAAACACCAGAACAGTGGGAAAGGCTTTTAAAAGAAAAACTAAAATCCCTCACCAAGAAATGTCACCAGGAACAGGCCTGTATTCTATCTTGAAAGGACTTGGAGAGTAAAACTCGAGATAAATCAAGGAGGGCATTGAAACAATAATTTTGTTTAGTTGTTTTTGGAGGGGGGGGGTGGGGGGGTGGCAAACATGTTACTGTTGGTAGCTAGTGAAAACAAATCTGCCTTTTTCAGTTAAATATTAGCCATGGCGTTGCCGATCCTGGGCATTACTGCTGAGATGCACTTTCGAGGACCCTGCTGCCTTCATTTCGGCTCCTAGGAGTCTGATTAGCGAGCTGCCAGTACCACCCCCATTTATGGCCCTGGGGCACCACGTTCCAGGAAAATCCGTACTGCATGGTGCACTTTACCACAATGGGCACAGGACACACCGCCCCGTAAAATAGGTCTCACCCACAAATAGCCCCAGTGTTTGCGTTCAAAGCCTTTCACAGGAAATTAAGCTCTGCAAAAAACAGCCAAAGGTAACACATTCGACATACTACGGTACTGAATGAGAGGCTGATTGGGGCGAATCAAGGTTTAAGGCAACTTTACTGCCATGTAGTACAGTGAAATTCTTATTGCATATTTCCTGCATACCATAGTACAAGGACATAAAATAACAATAGATAAATAAAAAAAATACATTGCACTCGAGTTAGAAACTAGACAAATGACAGTTGCAGAAGGAGCCGCTGGAGCTATTGAAGGTCATAACTGCCTGTCCCAAAATCTTGGTGTACTTAAAGTCCAAACAGTACTTAAGATCCTAAACTATCTTCAGCTGCATGCCTAGAATACCATAAGTGCTAATACCAGGAAGTGGTGCAAACAATACCACACTGGGACAAAGCAGGTCATCCTGAACATCTGCAACGTTTAGTATACAGGAATCGCTCAGGCCTGTCAGCTGACACCATGAACAATGCCCTACATTCCCATGCTCGCTTACTGTAATAAGATCCACCATTGTGACACTTTTGCGTAGGAACTTTTGCAGACCTGTTTATCCAAATTCCATAGATGTCATTTACACCCATTGGAATGCTGCTTTATTCCCATGCGAGACAAAAATCCCGCTATTCAAGTCCATCTCTTAAGCAACTGCTACTTATTTTATTTATGTTTCTTGTTTATGGAAAATAATACCCTTTTTTGGCACCATATGCTGAGACTGAAATGCATGTTAAAGTTTATGGTATTGTACTATACTAACACTACACTGACACTTAGTGAGTGAAACTGATATGGTAATCAGAGTAAGGTTATGCTCAGAGTACTAAGTACACTAACATGGGGATTGAGGACTTTGTTTCATTACCCATTCAAGTCCCAGAAGGGGTAGGGGTGCTGCTACTCAGCAAGTCCAGAAGGCTCCTCACAGCTCAAAGCTTTGCAAAAACGATTCCACTCATGGGACAGTAGAAGCCACTACCTTCATTCTAAGAAAAATAGTAGGAGGACCAAAGAGACCTGCAATACAAGTCATGCAGGGGTTCATTTGTGCTAGATCTCTTCAGACTTTGCATATTTAATGAACAACGTATTAAAAGAATATCTCAGATAACATTTACCTCCAGCCACTTGCTTCTAAAATTAAGATATAGAAAAGGTAATGGGTCTCAAGTTAAAGGTAATACGATTGAAAGAGGAACCTTAATGATCACCATCTGAAGATGCATGACAGGAGACAAATGGAGCATGCAGGTTCCTGGCACGCTGCTAAGAGTGTGAGCGAGACGTTTCCTGTTCAGGAGACTGTGCAGCACCAGCGGTTTAGGGCCAGCAAATGTTTAGCATTGAAGGACACGAAGGATGGGATATGTTGGGCGGTACCACGTCTGGTGGCTTTTTCTGCTCCAAGGGGTCGATCGGTCCTAACAGCAAGGGTGACATATGGGGCAGCGGGTTCCAGAGTGACCAAGAAACTGCAACCAAAAGGCTGACTGTGTCCTACAACAGGTTCTACGGCTGCGCCCATAAGCGGGATGGTTCACCTGAATCTCTTCAGCAAAAACACCCCATTGCAAGGCTTCAAAAAAATGCACAAAATTAATGAATTTCCTCTTTGCTCAGTAACTAGCACTGCAAATATGACCTGAGACAGAAAGGGTATGATATGAACTCATAGGGAAACTGAGCTAAATGGTCCCACGGACAGAGAAACAGAGTCTGGACATTATCCTTGGGAGCTCCTTCAAGGTAGAGGCTGTGAAAATCAATCAGCTTGCTGACCTGTCGGTGGGCACAGAGGCAAAACGCACACCCATTAGTCACCGTGGCTGACTTTATTTTTTGGGGGGGGGGGGGGCTACGAAAGACTCCTGCTTGAGAGTGATAATCTATCGCTGAGCACACTTGTTTGAGGAATACAGCAGTTTCCCTGGCATTAAGACTAAACCTGCAAGTACCAACTGGAAGGGTTGATTTTTCACATAATTGGATACACGGCACCATATCGAATCGAGCGGGATTCTGCAACAAGGCTGGTTCAGAAGAAGACCAGGGTGGGTGAGGGCGGATGAGGCCGTGAGCACGGTCTTCAGCTGTGAATCACCCCCCCTCCCCCATCAAAGGACTGCAGTCAGCGAGAGGTTCAGAACGTGACTCTGCCCACAAGCAGGAAGGGACTCAGTACTCCACCGTCACCTGGACAGGTGTGGGTGACGCATCATGTGTATTTGAAAAGGACAGGTCTGGAGGAGCCCTTTTGAAAGCTGCCATGTGAGAAGATCTGCTGTGGTATGACTAGCCTTCTGAACTGGCTGTTTG
>JAODJX010000097.1:9484835-9497518 GCA_026776945.1 Isichthys henryi
CCTGCATGTTTCAAACGGGTGTGAATATCATTGAAGCCCATGATCCTTTTAAAAACACACCCCCCCCCCCCCCCCATGTCCCCAGATTGTTAGTGAGGACACCTGCGCACTGCAGGATCATGGGAATTCTGCCACTCCTCTTCAAGCGGTCTGTATTTCTGAGGGTCACAATGCCCTGACTGAGACTATGTGATACTGATCAGACAAAGCGGAAAGGCCCCTCACGCCCCCTGTCCCCCCTCCCCTCTGCTGTTTATCTAAAGGATAGCAGATCGTGCCGCAGCGGCCCTGTTCATCCTGCCCGGTGGACCTTGAGTGGCTTCTCCCAGCTCTCGTAGCTCTATTCGTTAGGCCTGATTCTCCTGTCCCCCCTGCTTGCGGCATGCGCCACCTGTTGATGTTTCCCGGCGCGCTGCATTCTTGGGGTGTGCGCTATTGCTCTGCCGAGAAAGTCTGAGCCTCTCAGAGGCCTTCAGAGAGGGAAATTTACATCCAGCCGAAAGGGGACAAGACCTTCAAGGGAGAGATCAGCCACTAGATGCTTCTTCATTTGCTCCCTTCCTATCTTGAGGACACTGGAACCGCCAGAAGAACTTCTCGGTGGGGGAACCGAGTGGAGTAAGAACAAGGCGCCTAAGATTCCTCTAGTCCCGCATTTCCCAATCTAGTCCTTGGGGATTCCCATACAAGAAACACTGTTCTAGTCTAACTAATCATACACTGATTCTGAAAATCTCCATCGTTCCACTATTTCAACAGCAGAGTTAAATAAAGGGCCCGTATTACGCAATAAGCAAAAGAACTAAATGTCAGTTGGTTAGATACACCTCAACTGAAATCAAAACTAGATTTTAGGTTCAGCAAAGGGGATATACTGAAGAAACATGCAACTTTTGAAGATGGGACCGTCTCATTGCTGATAAAATAAGCGTATGCTTCAGTGCATTACTGATTTTATTACATATGACCTTAGAACATTTATATAAATCCACAGCTGCTGTGATCATGTGGCAGTCAGCTGCTTAGCGTTTATAGCTTATTCATCTGCGTTTTATTGTGACATAAACTTAAAGGCTACAGTTCTATGAACTGCAAAATAACTTGTAACAATATAATAATCAAAAATCACTGCCCCCTTTAAAACACCTTGGTTTACAACGAGAAACTTTTCTTTTAAAATTAACTAGAGTGAGATGCCTGGTTCTCTACAAAAGAAAAGTGCCCACGATCAGAAGCCAAAACATCAGCGTCATTACAGAGAATTGCATTAAACCATAAAAATGCACCACAGGCTGCTGGCAGCGACAACTGCATCCTCCACAGAAGACCGCAAGCTACATGATATCTATGGATACACCGTTACGCTTGGATGATGGACATGAGATGATGAAGGTGATGGGCAAAAACGTCATACAGGAGGTTCGCCTGAACGTCGCTTATGAGAATGAATCGATGCACAATTACTTAATGCGACACACCCTGCAAGACACGCATGGAATGAACAGGAAACAGGAAAGAGCCAAAAATGCAACTGCTGAGGCCACACTGCCGGGAAACCCAACACCATAAGGTGACATTGTGACAGCATGAATGCGACTCTCTTCGTGGCATTACCGTAGAAACAGGTCACCCACATAATACCGACAATGAAATCGGCAGGCACGGGAGGAGAGGAGTGACCTGCAAAGTCGCATTGGAGAATATTAGCGCTTACTTAGCATGCTGCTAATAACAGCACGAGCGTACAAAGCGTCAGAGCTCCTCCACGCTAAATCTCTAAGGAAAGGCCACGCTGCACTAACAGACGCTCAGTCACACGACTCTTTTCAAGCTGAACTAAAACCAGGAAAAATGTGCACGACCAAATTAGAGCCTTAACTGATTAAGGTATTAGACATGTAGCCTTAAAAATAGATCCTGTTGGCAGATGGTACCAGTTTACAGCCTCCACGGCTTCACTGACTGTAATGCAGTTATTCCGCTGAATAGTTGTGAAGTCCAACCAAATGTTACGATTCGCTTATGTAGCTAAAAACAACACGTGGCACTTCGAGGCAAGCGCGTTGACAAGCAGGCCTAAAGCGAGCCCACCTGAACTCGCCTGAAGAATAGAGTTGATGATATAGTCGGGGGGAGGGATAACTTCCACAACAGAAACATTGACAAGCTGTTGATTGGGGGACTGCACCTGCTGTTCAGCCAGCCACACGGAAGAACTGGGTACGTTTTGTGTGTCAATTTCCCTGGCAGCTTTCCATCCGCAGGAGAGCAGGTGAATTATCAGCCAGGCGTGCCCACCCATGTTGGACACAAACTATTCTAAGAAAAAATAATAATAATAAAATAAATAAATATATATATATATATATATATATATGTATATATATGTATATATATGTATATATGTATATACACACACAAAAACCTGATGAGGAAGAACAGCAGCACTAGATCAAGTTGCTTACAAAACATTTAGCATAAAAGCTCAAATGGGGTGGGGCCCTTTTTAGCTTTTTTTTTTTTTACTTGCCTGAAGGTGTCTTCTGATGCATCCGAAGAACAAAAACACACACGTGTGTTTGTATAACAGCAAGAAAATAACCTATAAGGCTATAATTTGACAGCAGATTACATTAAATGTTAGTGGTTACCGCTCCTTGCCAGGGAGATGCTCTCATGCTTGAGTTCGATATCACACTGTTACGCCACCTACTGTGGCCGTTAGGAGGCTTGGGGAGAAGCAAAGAAAACAGGAACCTCACACCACACATTTTGCCATCTCAGATAGCGTGACCTCATAACCGATTCCCCTCTTCTGACGCACAGACAAACACGTGTTGCACAAATGCAGTGCGTCCGGCAAGATTGTGACCTTCCACATGTCATGCTGTGTGTCCCCTCCTCCGCGGAGACCACCAATGTCCTTCACAGGACTCAGCTAATCATCATTACTGTCCTTCCTACACAAGTGATTCATGCGGTTTAAAAAAGGAAAACGGTGCGATCTCACTAAATTGTAGAGTAATGAAACTGCAGGCAGGAGGGGCCTGGTAATACCGACATCCGAGATCAGATTCACACCATGGCACCGGAAAAAAAAAAAAAAAAAAAAGGAAGTGAGTGACTGATGCGATCACAGGGTCTCGCAAGCAGAGGTCAGGGAATCCTCCTGGAGTGACAGCCTGAGGCAGCAGCAGGCATTGCAGCTCTCAGCTTTGGTGCAGGAGAAGCTGAGGCATAAGGTTCACAGACTATGCGATTACACAACAACACAGAGAGATCAATAACATACAAAGCTCAAGGTGGACCTTCAAATTCAGAATAGTCTGGACGGACAGATTGTGGTCCAATTCAAAGGACGCAGGGGGAAATGCTCTTAAAATCAAATTACACCACGATCTAGAATGAACTGGAAATCTGAGCCATGATCATGCCCCCAAAAACTGAAGATATGCACCTAGTTTCCAGACATCCAAGGCATAAGCAAATGCTGACAGAAACCAGAGTCGGCAGGTGAACTCCAAGAGCACCTCTCTGGGATTGGACAAGTTCAACACGAAAAGGCACAAACAGCAGGGCAGACTGCAGACGGGGCAAAAGAGACAGGATTGGACCAAATAAATATATAAAAAGCAGACATTCTGGAGGGATGGATCGATTGTAAAGTCTGACTGCCACAAAAAAAAAGAAAATAAAACCATCACGTGGATAACAAGGGCTGATAAGAATGTTCAATGTACCTGACACACAACTTGGACAAATACAGGTGGATTGAGACCTTCTGACCTAGCATGTTAAGACAACACATAGATGCCCTGCCCTAATAATCCGGATTATGGTCTAAAAAATGACTAATAATAATAAAAGAAATGAATATCAAACAAGATAAAGTCAGTATTAAGTCCTCCCCACTTTATGACAGATTTTGAAGCATGACATTAATCTGTATAGGCGCCTAGGCTGCAAATGGTTAAACCATAAGAGAAGAAAACCATCATCACTGGAATACATAGGGCACTGGACAGACTCGGCACTGGACAGACTCGGCACTGGACAGACTCGGCACTGGACAGACTCGGCACTGGACAGACTCGGCACTGGCGGGGCCATCTGCCTCCCAGCCGAACAACTTCACGCCAGCAACTCCTGAAGAGCCCGTATTTATGGGGAAAAAAAACACTTTTTTTAAAGAAGAAAAAAAAAAAGCCTGTGTCGGGTGGCGCAGCTGGGGACTAAGGGCCTTTATACACGGCATTATCCGAAACTGACTGGCCGGCACTGGCAGAACTTTCTGGAAACAGCACAAGTGTGTGACCCCGACTGCCCTCCAGCTTCACTAGCGGCACTTCAGACGCAGAACCACCGGGAACCATGCCGCGATCACTATGTTGACAGCTTCTTCCCCCTCCAAACGCATTAGTCCACTTCCGCGTTATTTTGTTACTGGCAGAATCCATTCAGGAGCTGTGAACTGACACCCATTTCTGTGCAGCCGCGACTTCGCCGCAGTCTCTCTTCACGGAAGGAGCCAGAAGAAGCACCATATGACCGCTAATTGGGGGGGGGGGGGGTAAGGTGAGGCCGGATTGGGCCTTTCGCCCCGCCTAAGGTCAGCCGAGTCAACGGTCCAGGGATCGATAACGGGTCCGATTCGCTTACCTCGAATCTTCAGTGCCATTCAATCGTCCTCTGTCTCACTGCCTGCACTGGGTCGCACCAAGTCTCGGGTATCATAATCCTTAGCTGCCTGGTGGGGACAGGAGAGACATCAGCGATGCAGACACGGCGCGGAGCCATGCGCCAACATGGAGATCGTATAAAATAAGACAGAGAAGCAAACCTCCCAGAAACACGTGATTGCCTCGGAAACACATTCCTGACATCTGTCGCGTAATGGAAAAACTGCAAAATTGAGGTGTGAGCGAATAAACGGCCTTCAGTTTATTAAAGTACTTATGACTTGGAAACGGGTAAAAAAATAAGGAGACAACAGTTATTTCAAGTGTCAACCAAGGACCAGTAATCATTTAACAGTTATGAGGGATTGTAGGGAACTATCAGTTTCGGATCCATTTCCAAATGTGCCCAAACATATTGCCTATCCCACAAGAAACAAATGTAATTCAAAATATAGAATCATTCAATTCACTTCAATTATATTATAATTTATTTGTAGTGCGTTTTCACAACATTACATTCAGTTTTCTTCAAGGGAAAAAAAATATTTGTTGAGACATTTTCCCCAATACATCCATTCCTCTTAGGAAGGTGAAGGAAAATTAAATCAACTAAACTATTTTGGATTTTACAATGAATTCAGATGTATTCATTCAGATTTTTTTTCCCTAATCCAAAATCATCATCCAAACACTAAAAACATAACAATAGCATTAAAGAAATATATACGTAACCAAAGAGATATCCAAGAAAGTTTCAACAACCCATTTTATCTCACTTAAGCCAAAACAGATTATACAAGCTTATTGCCCTCACTAATGACTTATTACTGTGTTATCTAGCAAGACTATACAGCAGGTTCCCATTAATTAAAAAAAAGGATTTTCCAAATTTGGAGCAATAAAGAATGTAATTATCTTTGCACTCTGGCTTATCTTTTAGATCATAATTTTCTGCTGTATTCATTGTATGGAAATAACCCGTTTATCAGCCAGTCCACTACTGTGTGATCTTTTCAAACGTATTTCCAGCCGCTCATTACCTGTCCCGGCGTGACCAAAACCGTATTATCAGTTAATTACAGTACGTGCTGTTGAGTTGTTAGTGCCACCGATCTACGACCCAAAATAAATCCCAGTAAATCAAACGTTACGGACAATCGGGGTTACGTTACATGTATATTAGTCAATCTGAAATCAGGGGAGATAACAGTACTGTGTCGTACGAGGGGGACAACATCAGGGGCGGGAGGACAGCGTGGAAACGTAAATAAAACGAGGAAAAGGTGAGTAGGGGGACGCCATGGAGCTGTATTTCAGCGACGGCCTGGGCTGCGCGCTGCAGTCAACCTGCGCCGATTAAAGTGTACTTCAGCGCAGACAGAGACCTGCCTATCGATTGATAAAGGGCTGGGGGGGGGATTAAACCGCAATACCTCAGCTGGACACCGAAACTGAGAGTCTAACCAGCCTCCAGCACTTCCCAGCGACAGCCCGCTAATGTTTGCCCCACTCGCGGTTAAATGTCACTCACATCTCAATTAGCCTCGGAGCTAAGCGACGGGAGAGTCGCTTTACTACGCGGCTGCAAAAGACACCCAGCTGAAGCTAACCGGCTGCCCAGAAAACACAGCGCACCACCTGGCTAGCCCGGGAGCGTTCGTTACCGTGTCTCCAGCTAACTGGCGTCCGGCTGCGGCCGGGTCACGGCTCGGCTGGGCTCGCCCGCTGTAGAGACGCGTCTACGGCAGCCTCCGCTCTCCTGCTCAGCCTGTTGACAGACTGCTGCCAGCGCTAGGCGAGCAGTTCCTGAATAAGGAAGAAAAAAAACCACAACATGGGATTCATTCCTTCAAGGCATAAGCAATCGAAGTAGGACGGTGGTAACGGATGGCTGCCCATCAGCTCGGAGATTGATTAAAATGTTACGGACCGACGAACGGTACTTAAAGCTCGAGTGACTCACCTGCACCAGTCGGCCGCTGCGCCGCTCGTTTTAAAATGGACATGCAAAAAACCCTTAAAAGTCGGTGTCGACTAATGGCTGGAGGCATTTAAAGTACTCCGGTATTACAGGATATATTATGAGCTTGACATGGATTTGTAGAAAATAGTATATTATTAATATCCCACGTTCAGACGCCCGTTGTTAATGTCGCCACGCCTCTCAATTTCATTCCCTGTTATGGATTTAAATATAACGCATGAAAGATGACGTGGCGTATCACCAAAGCAGACTTCGGGGTTTGTAATAACTGGCCCACACGGCACTTTATTGGAACACCATTCCAACAATAAAAACAACTGATGCAAAGCTTTCATGAAAAGACTTTTATTGTGAAAGCGAGAATCTCTCCGCGAATCTCCTTTCTAACCGGAACAAGAATCGAGCGCCCCCTCCGGTGTTTGGGCCGCGGTGCAGTTTGAATCTTGGAAAAGCGCACGCGGATAACACCGGTTGCTGAAATAGTTCACCACCAAGAGTGTGAAATTAGATATCGGTGTAAGTTTAGTTAGGGTTTATTTGCTAAGTGGAAGCCACTCTAAACTGACGATGCTGTGTAAGATTCTGCATCAAATAACACAATGCACACCACGTGGATATGTCAACCACCAAATACTGAATACCGTGTCTCCAGCTAACTAGCGTCCGGACATCCTTAAGAATTGCACAGAAATTCTTGTGTTTTTATAGTGGTGTGTGTCCGTTATTTTGCGTTGGGGTCGCTTTAAAAGCCAGCATATTTTTTATTTTATTGATGGGGAGATACCCGCTGGTGGGTATCATCTTGTCTACATTCGACGTAATAATCGATGCTAGACAAACATTTTACTATTTTTACCCAGCGTCAGGTTTGTTTTCTTCGAAGCTGTATTGAACAAATTGGATATTTCAGAGTATTAATAGCTTCAAAATGAAATATAGTCACAAAAATAAAATAATATAAAATAAAACAATAACCGTCCAATCTTATTGTGTACCCTTTTGTTTGTTCCTGGGAATTATCTGTAAATCGTTGTGACAGGCACCTGTATTTGTCCAAGCTGTGTGTCGGATACTTTGAAAATTGACATCAGCAATTTTTACCCATGTGTTGAATGGGTAATTGTATGTCAAAAGGCACACTCAGTAAAATCTGCCATCCCACAAAGAGGCCAGTTCTCGGTAAATTGTTGCGAATATTTGTGATTGTTGGTTATGAAAAGGAACACTCTAAAATTTGCTGGTAGTGGAGTCCTTGGGAAATTTTGCAAGTGGCCCCCTGCCGCGATGAGCCCAGCGTAGTTTCCCCTCCTCACCCCCAGTTTCTTCACTACTACCTGAAAACATTACTATTTAGTTAAATGACACTTGGGCCAGTCGATTGGCTATTTGGCTGCTGGTGGGATGGAAAACGGAATCTTTTTTTTTGGGTATTGGTCAGTCAGAAAGACCGAACCCAGTAGGTCTTCGTTGTTTATCCAAATCTTCATCAGCTTTAAGTAATTTGGTAGATGGATATATGAAAAATTAAGAGTGAAGAATCTTTTAGATTAAACATTGGGATTTAATTTCAACAAGTTACAGTCCATCCCACATGTATCACACCAGATGGCCACTGACTTTGTATATCTATCATTATTTAGCTTCTTTAAGCTCCTCATTAAAACATAAGGTGTAAATTACTTTAGCTTCCAATGCAATGGAATTTCCCTATAACCGCATTTTCCTATGTGTTTAGGGTATGATAATAGAAGACACTGTGAGATGATGAATCGGGCAGGATGGGATCATCCTATCCCTGCCCCTTACAGCATATTTGACCAGAAAGTGTACAGCACCACCTAAGATATAAGTAGTGCTGTCATCTAAAAACAGGCTTCGCTTTATTATTTAAAAGAGAGTTTCGCGCTGTTCAGAAACACAAACAAGATTACCTCCATCTAGTGGAACCTAGAGGTAATAGTCCCCAGTAAATATGACAATCATTTTCAAACACAATAGCGTCAACAATCCTAACAATGAATACTTGGCTTTTAGTTAACACTCTTAGTGGGGTTCCATTGGGGTTTAATATAATTGCATCAAGCATGCATCATTGCTCATGTCTAGTCGTTTTATTATTGCAATACGCAAATTAATAGAAAAACGTTTTCGTTCAAGCCGCCCTCACAGGAAATCGTACTCGGCGCACAAATGCACAGGTGGGAGAGACTGCAGAGAGCACGGTATGAAATGACTCGGCTAACAGCACTGACATTCACTGAGGCGTGTCTGACTCATGGGAGTTTTTCCGCACAGTGAGCAGAAACCTTTGTGTGATGCTGCCCGATTAACAGGCTTTGTTACAAAAAACGTTTTTGTTACCAAAAAACAAACAAAATAAAAAACCAAAACGCAATCAAATTAAACTAATCTCATTGTCTGTCAGCCAACATATTCAGGAGCGTAGGGACCAGTGTGTCCCCCAATATTAAATTTGGCTACATTGCCCCCCCCCCCCCTCCAAAAAATAGACCTTTGCTTTTAAATTATTAAGTTGTGTCCCCCCAATATCAAACTCTCTCCTGTGGTCTTGACCATAAGAAGCAGATTCTGAAATTTAAATACTAAATACCTATTAGAAGTCTTTTAACAAAATTTGTTTTATAAAGTATAATACCATCATTATTTGGTCACACTGGAAATACTTTCAGTACTAGACAGAATATAGCAGAACAAAACTTAAAAAAAATTTTTTTAATCTAAATTTTAATAGATGAAATACGTAAATAACTCTAAAAGTACATCTCGTTTTATGTGTTAAAACAACTTTTGATTACACTGTAGCCTATCAATGTTTCATTGTAGACATGAATGCTAGTATGCCAACTAAAGGCTAAAACATCTTTTCCTTCCAGTTATCATTTACTGCTTCTTTCATTTGTGTTTTAACTAAAAGCTCATAACGCATTTCCCTTGTGCATGTAGTTAGGCTGGGGGCATACCTGGAAATTTTGGGCCCCCTGATAAAATGTTTCCTTGCCCCCCCCCACCCCGCCAAATGTTACACATAATTTTACGTATTCAAGAAGTGCTGGACCCCATGAATATGTCAGGGTATCCATGCCCCTCCAACACCCCTGAGTTAGGCATGGTCACACAAAAGTTTTACGGAGAACGCCAGATCCACCGTGTAAGCTAAGAGGGTTAGACAGGCAGCAATCGTCTCTATGAAGGGGAGGGCTCTTGTTGGGTCACTGAGCTCGACTCGTTCTGCCGGCATTACCAGGATCTTAGTGATGGACTCCACGGCGACGATGATGTACAGCAGCACAGCTAGGCTGCAGAAGCTCACCAGCAAGCGGTCAAAGGGCAGGGGGCAGTGGCTGACGCAGTCTCCCAGCACGACCAGTATGGTGCCCAGGGACATGAGGAAGCACAGCAGTTTATTTGCAGCTGAGAACCAAAACAGCCAGCTGGTCTCCTTCGTAAAGTCCGGCATTTGACATTGGCTGCTGAACAGGAAGATCATAGCGCAGCCGCTGAACACCTGGAAGACTTTCAGCAGCCCAGGCATGCTGGCCATGTAGCCCCTCTGTTCCCTGTTCTGGTGTCGGATGAGGTAGACCTCCGTGACGTACGCCATACAGGCCAGGCAGGAGCACACCGTGGCCCCGATGGCCTTTGGCTCCGACCTGCCCTCCTGCATGAACAAGGGGAAGCCCGCAGACGAGCCGATGCACATGAGCGCCCCCAAGGATGCCACGGCGATTGGAAGGTTCTTCCAGGATACAGGGATGATGCTCTGGAACTGAACGAAGTCCACCAGGAGGATGAGGAAGGTGAGCGTGAAGAAGAAACACCAGCTGAACATGCAGAAGCTCTTGAATGACGACCGGGGCTCTAAGGAAGTGGCTAAGCTAAAGGCGAGGCAGTCGAAGAGCAGTTCGAGGATACGCACACCAGACAGGGGCTGGGTGAGCACCCTGACTTCCCCCAGGATCACAGGCATGCTGAGGCACCAGCCTTGCAGGCCCCTTAGCCGGTTGCTCGCAGACGTAGCCGAAGCAAGAATCACATGAACGCAGCCACCACACTCTGCTCAGTGCTTGAGAATCCCTCGCACCACATGGTCATACTTCGGCAGCAAAGCGAACAGGACCTTTTCCAGACGTGATCCAGTCGTGGTCTTCAGGCACTTGTCTTCCTTATTTTTTTGTTCATCTGTCTTTAGATCTTGCGAACATCTAGCTGAACCTTCACCCTGCTCTTGTGCTACAGTATAAGGCATCTCAAGTGCCACATCCCATTTCCTGTTTAGTTAAAGAAGCGTGCCTCGAATCAACGTGCGGGGAGCTGTCGGCACCCACAACAAAAGACCTTCAAGTGTGCCGTTGTCATTTGTCTGACGCAAAGCCTCATCATATTTTCCCTCCGTTGTGTGAGGAGTGAAGCGACAGAGCGTGCCCACCTTTTCCCCAACCGGTGGTGCTATTTTAAGTTCTCCTGGCACCTGTGGTCTGTGTAGAGCCTATTTCTGTCTGATGATCTTCCTTTTCACTGAGTAGAGACAGTTCAAGAATAGTTTCATTTCAACTTTTTTTTTTTCCTCTCTTTTATGCTGCAAAACAATGGCAACCTTTCGCTAACCCAGGAGGGCCCCAAAGACAGTGTCATTTGGTGTAAGACAGCCTTGGACCACTGTGGACCTTAAGGGTGCATCAGAATAAATGGACCTTCTGGTAAAGAATAGAGGGTGACATTTGTGCATCTCCAAGAGTTGTTGTGTGACAGAAATGATATCCCGGATACACAAATGAGCATTACCTTTCAGTGTGCTTTACACTGGCTAGAGCCTCTGCTTGTCAAATGTATGTGTGACTTCACATCAACTCCGTTGCTACAGGTCTTATAACATTTTGTATTTATGTAAATGTGATGTTGTCACAGCCTTACATAAGCTGAGGAAACTATGGTCAGAACTTATCAACACCCATGCAGTACGAAGCGATGGTATTACATGCACTAGCCACACTGAGCAGTGTTTCTCAACGGGGGGGTCATGAGACCATTGTAAGTAGGTCGTGTAGCGTGTGGTAGACAAATTTTAGCATTGACAACTTTTCGATTGTGACTTAATGACCAGGGAAAAAAATGTCGATCCTGAGGCAAGTCGAGAACCAGTGACATATATACGCAGTATTTATGAATCTGTAATACTTTACTCCCTTAATTAAAAGGCTTCTGGATCACATTACAGTATTTCCCCAAAAAAAAAACAAATGAGAGAGAAGTTCAGTCTGTTCCTTTTATGGATTAACTGGCACCTTTTACCACACAATCAGCCCCCAAAGCGACCGGGATTGATCTTCCTTGAGGATTTTTTTCCTCTGGGAAAAAAAAAAAAAAACTATGCTAGGGGATTTGCAAAATGTGAAGCAGGAGCACCGGGGTTTTCATTATCAATCCCAGCCCGTGCCTCCCACTTAGAATAAATGCAGTCTTAGGGGAGATTTTATGCCCGTCAGCTCACTCCCAAGAGACTCGTCTTTTAGCACGAAGGAAACAGCGCCACGGTGTGGCTGAAATTAGAATTGTAGTGAAAGTCGCTGTGACGCCGTTCCTCTCGGGAACACCTGGGAATCGGCGTGGCTGATCTTCAAAGGGACAGAAGATGAAGCACATTAATGCACCAGTAGCTATGACCTAGTGGTGTTAACTCCATAATCATGGACTGTTTACCTGCCCTGAATATAAATAATATTTTGAAAATGGTGGATCAAAAACGAAAGCATGACAGTCACTGTCAGGCTTAGGGAGCGAGACAGTGACTGGTGTATAATGAAAATG
This sequence comes from Isichthys henryi, assembly GCA_026776945.1. Taxonomy (NCBI): domain Eukaryota; kingdom Metazoa; phylum Chordata; class Actinopteri; order Osteoglossiformes; family Mormyridae; genus Isichthys; species Isichthys henryi. The sequence continues at coordinate 9,497,325 of JAODJX010000097.1, forward strand.
TCATTATGTCTGGTTTTCGCTTGGCTATTGTACTTGGTCTCCATTAGTGGGAGAGAGCAGACGCTTAGGGGCTCAGTTGGAGGTGAGGCTCCTCTGCATTTGACTTTGAGGAGACTCCTGCCAGTGACTTGCAGGCCACGCGACTAAGTAGATAAAAAGGACACCGTGGACAATGCTGGGGGGAGGGGGAGGGG
>JAODJX010000097.1:9556177-9567539 GCA_026776945.1 Isichthys henryi
CTGCTGTGCTGTGTCTGATAAGCGGACATGTGAGCCATTCAGGAGCACAGTGGAGATTGCTGCATTCCTGCTGCCATGCCCCCACCCCCTCTCAGAAGCCCTCCCCTTCCTGCCCAACACAGGGTCACATGGTCTGCTGCCAGGAAGCCCCCAGAGCCAGACCCCCAGGCTGACCGTAAATGGCCTTGCCCCCCCTGTCACCCACATCCCTGGGTCCCATTCCTCCACAGTCGACTCCTACTGCAAGCAGCCATCATTAGTGCAGATGGCAGCATTTAGCTTGCATAATACCAGTCATCCCCAATTTGTTTACCTAATCACCCCGAGAGCCGACCATCCCGTTATGCGATACGATATGAAATGTCAAATGGGAACTGAGGATCCGTCTCGTCGTTAATGCTGGAGATTGTGGTTGATTTCAGAAACGTCGATTACAGCCTCGAACACTGTGAGGAAGAACTCAAGTGAGGAAGATGAGTGTCTTGGCCAAATTCACAAGTATGTGCCTTTGGTCACATGGACTACCTGCAGACCAAAGTAACACAATATTTCTCTCTAAGCCTTTTTCACAATTCCTTGACTAAGAAGAGTAATTTAAAATATTATCAAGACTTTTAAATAAAAAGTGCACGACAGTGATGCAAAACAGGTTTTTTTTTTCTTTCAAAAATATAAAAATGCAGCTACTTGCACAGATACAATAAGAGATCGACTTTAACTGTCTGTATTTCAATATCTCAGCCAATTTATCTCCAAAATTCCTTCTCGCATTGCTCCATCCATTCACCCTTCAGGCTGCAGTGTCGGGGATTTTGTCCTTAACGGCACGGTTTCCACCCAGTAACACTGAGCAGCTTGAACTTACAGGAGTGTCCATACGTGATGTTATTTGTTGGCAGGATGAATCCTGTGCAGGACCTGAAAGAAAAACACAGCTGTGTCCAGACCCGATCACCCGAGAGAGTCATCTATCAGCTGCACACCCCGAGTCTCTGGCTTCACCTACATACTCATCCAGGTGCTTCCATCTGTACGCATCTGATTTCTTTAAAAGAAAATCTCTAACCAGTGGACAAACTGTGAGGGCAAACAGCGTCAGGCACATGTGAAAAGGTGAGACTTCAGGTTTATTGTTTCCTGGGTGGTCCCTTTGTGAAGTAAAGACTCAGCAATGCAAGCCTCTGTGTAAGTAAGGGCAAGGTTAGTCTCTATTTAAAATGGCCGCCCTTGTTTTTCTTCCTGCCACTCCTCTCTGGGCAGTGGAATGTCTAAATACCGAGTGTCAGATTAAAGTGCCCCCCCCCCCATGACAACGATTCAGAAGCATGACTGCTCAAAACTACAGAAACTTGGAGCACGGAGGCCCAAAGGTCTACCTGAACACGTCAGTCTGTTTGGGTAGGATTACATCTCTTGCGCTGGATTATATAGGTGCCCCTCACATTGTAAGGGAACTGGTCAGGATCAAATATGACAGAGGTGCTGATGATGAAAAAGAAATTCAAAATAAAGAGATAAAAAGAGGAAAAAAATTCTGAATCCATTGCCTTCCGTTTGTGTAAAAATCCCTGTTCTCCTCTTCTTTTTGTGGTTGCTGCAACAACAATGTATATTCCGGGAATTTGCCCTTTGATGTTCACATTCGGTAACAGACTTAAAGCGGAGGAGAAAAGACGGGGAGATAGAGACGGGGGAGAGAGATTTTGTGGTTTGCTTCTTTCGCTCCCTGGCAAGGCATCTGACGTCTCGATGCAAAGACGAAATTCTGTTTCGCCTGTTAAAGCATCCGTCAAACCGCGCACGGTTTTCATTCTCGGCGGTGGCCGTGCTGTTGTGAAGGGCGCTTACATGCTTTTCAAACAATAACAGTTCGATACATCCCCCAGCCTCCTCCGCCAAGGCCTACACACGGCAGCACATCCTTTATAAATCCCTGAACCAACTACAAACAGAAAACATTTACTAGGGGAAAAGGGGCAGGGGGTCTATCCGGCAGAACGCAGTAATTAAAGTGGATCTAATGCCGTTTCGTACTGCTTGAAATGAAGGTATTAGAATTCTCCTCTCCACTTTCTAATTTGAACAGCCTTTGGTTGGCGTGGGCCGCCATTTAACGTCAAAACAACGCCGCCACAAAAATTAGGGCAGTAACCGCGATGGCGGCTTGTGAACACGCTTCCTAGTTGGGGATGAGAAAAACAATCCCTTAGAAGCCAAAAATTTGCAGCACTCCTCAGAGACTAGACCTTAATGTCTAAAGATTCCTTGAAAAATCCCTGGTATATTCAAACACATCGCAGAATCGTAGCTTAACACATGTTACGCTTTTTCAGCAGTCCTATGATTTTTTTTTTTAAAAAAACTTCATATCACTAATGCCCCTGATGACTGACGCCACCCTGGCCTGTGTGAGGGTCTCTGCATTGAACATATACCGTTTTATGATGTCCATCCCGAAAAACAGATTGTTTCCCAGGCAACGCTATTCGTCACATAGAATCAGCTGTTCAGGGACAGCAAAGCGCCGCTTTTATGGCCATATGAGGTGGGCGTAATCTTCCGCTGGCGTAGCAGAGCTTTCGTTAGTCGCTGCGGCACCATCCCGCCGGCTCGCTGCCATGATGCGGGATGACGTGTGACTCGCAGAGCGCCGGCCTGCGCGGGAGAAGTTTTCTGACGGAATAATTTATCCCGCTACGGTGTCGCCTACAGGCACCTTCTCATGCTGTCACGCTACATCTCCCTCGATTCGCTACAGCGCTAATTACACAAAATTAAGATGCGCACTTCCCTGGCCTCCTTGCCATATTCTAAGTCGAGCTGCCCCATAGGGGAAGCACTTAATCTTATCCAGGCCTAATGCTTGACTAATCTGCAAGGGAGAACATGTCAGAAGTAATTCAGAAGAATACACATCGCTCCAGCTTCTGTTGTCTTTCCACTGACGCTGGCTTTTCATACAGTAACAGACTTTCCCGTGCATGTCGACCCACCACATGGTTAGCTACAGAGTGCAGTACTGGGACTTTTGATCATGTGACCAGCTTTCTATCCTGAGAGGTCAGCTGCCAACCCCCAGACTCCTGCAGGTGAAGGAAGCCCTAACGGGGCTCAGGGTTGGGCTTCACTCTCAGAAACAGTATGTCCTGCCCCTCTCCACAAATTGGCCAAGCAAAACTTTGCAATCATCTTAACGCACTGGAATCTCCACCACTAATAACAGTCCAGATCGATATATACAACACAGGGACGGGTCGTGGGAGGGATGCAAAAGAAATAATCACAGCAAGAGCAACACAATCAGGGCTGTGCTTCTTGAATGCAAAATATTATGGAAGGGGGGGGGAAACATGAATCTAATTCTTTGCAAATAGTCCTTCTTACAGGCAAAGGTATCTGCCATTGCTGTCTGTTGCCTTCAATAACTGCAAATAAAAATGTCTGGCAAAGGCTCACTGGTGACTGCGCACACGTGTGGGCAACACACCCTTACTCAAGGCAAAAATGTAGCTAAATACCCTTATTAAGGAATTGTGCTACTACACATGTTAGAAAGAGGTCTGTAAAATTAGCCAGTGTGGACAAACGAGGACCCGTCGGCCAGGAAGGCAGCCCTTTCTGAGTGATTTATATCGGACGAACTGTGTGCTCAAGACAGAGTCAACACGAAGACGTTAATGACCGGAGACGACGAGGACTGAACTCCAGTGCACAGTCGCCAAGGGCCCGGAAAAACAGCCGGCTCTCACAAGCAGCTTGACGAGTCTGTGAAACGGTTGTTTCATCCTGTGAGGCATCTTGCTTGTGGTCGAAAAAGAAACTGGCAGCTCTTAAGGCTGACTTACTAAGAAACTCGGCCTGTTAGCATCTCCGTCGTGCTGAGTGTTAAGTGTACAACAACAAAGCCTTTGCGGCAATGTGTGGGACTGTGATTTCGAGTAAAAGGGAATCAAGTCAGAATGATTCATCTGTTTGAATAATATTAAGGAATTGCCATCATCGGTACATCAACACAATTCCTCTGATAGGGAGTGAGACCGAAATATCCACAAAGGAGACACACTTACTGTACAGTATAGTTTGGTCCTGTACTCGTACTAGCATCGTACTCCCAGAATCCCCTGCTTCTCCACTCGCATTTATTTCTTTTAATTTCTTATCTATTTTATACATGAATGTTTAGGTTCAACAGGATCCTGTATTAACTGACCAGCAGCTAAAAGCAACACGGTTGTGAAGCCTCACGAGAAAATGAATTTCAAAAATAATTCAAGCATTTGACAGAAATAATAAATGTGATACATGATAAACGATTTCCGCCTGGATAATACAAGTTCTGATAACTATTATTTTAAGCCGGTTTCCCATTATTCTTAGGTTTTGTGTGATAGCTGCAAAAAACATCGGCAAAATGTTGCAGAGATCTGCTGGCTTAAATTACGGAAAACGTTTCCTCAGTGATGTGATGAAAACGGCGGAGATCGCAACCCCCCCATAGGCTTGGGAGTGCCCGCCTGGGCAGCAATGGCTGCAAGTTCAGTTTCTGCCGCGTTCAGCAATGGGCCCGTGCGGAGTGGATACCTTTTGGGGAAGGTTTCAGGGCGCCGTGTGGGACACTCGAGAGGATCATAAATCTGAAAACATATGGATTCATTAGCACCTTGTTTTTCCGCTCCTAAAATAGAAAGCCCTGCGACGGGTTCGAGGATAAGAAGGCAGACCGAATACGGGGCACGGCTGCATGAGAAAATGCATCCACGTCGGTCTATTGGGCGCCGGGCACACGGTGGCAGTTTAAAGAGCCTGAAATGCAATCAACGTTGGCCCAGATGAAAGCATGAAAAAAAACAAAAAAAAAACAAATCACTTTATCAACACGGAAACAGGCTCCCACACTGTGGACCAGCTTCAGACACACGTTTGTTTTTGGAGAATCATCCTGCTAATTGACAGCCACAACAAGGAGAATGTTTGGCCCCCGTGTGCTTGCCTGCCTGCCTGCCCGGTTACTGTAATCGCCACGGCGATTTGTGTTACAAAACATCAAATGCGCCAACGTCTATAGGAATTTGCATTGGGGCCCCTTTGATCTCCGGAATTCTAAACAAAGCATGACGTGATATGCAAAAAAGCGTGAAGGTTACACCCCCGGCCAAAGCTACCTTTAGCGAGAGATTGAGACTATTGCAAAAAAAAAAAGAAAAAAGAAATATGATGGACAAAGAAAAAGAGGAGTATAATAATTCAGTTGTGATCCCAGCCAATGTCAGTGGAGTATTACAGAGCCCGGTTGTGGTGTTCATCGCAGTTGCGAAGATCAAAAAACAGGCGACAGGAAAACAAGCTACGAGCTCGGCATCGCATCAGGGGAACGAGGGCGGCATTTGGGTTTTAAGCTACTCTTGATACACGGGCCATTAGCAGCTTTGGTCAGATGACATTTCAGATTTCAGTTTTGCAAGAGGAAGCCAAAGGGCGAACTTGAATCCCACCTCCAAACCACAGGCAGTTTCCTATTCCAGAACCTTCTTATAGCATAAGGGAAGTTCACCGCTGATTAATTTTTTTTCCTTCATCCTTCTTTAGGTGTGAACAACAGAGAAGAAAGGAAATGTCTGTGCCCAAAACAGAGCCCAAAGTTTTCTCTTTATCCACCTCATCAGTGTCTCGCTGATGCTGGTGGACTTTCAGTCAGTGATTAGTTTGGTCTGTCGGAGTTGGCATTCGACTTCCAGGCCTCGTTAAAATGAAGGCACCAGGTGAATGGCCCTCGGTGCCTTCTCCTCTGACAAATCTCCACACATGCGAACACAAATATGCATATGCAGACATACTGCAACACAGAGCAGGTGTGTGAGAGAGAGCGCAAAGCCTTCAACATGCAGCAACTCATGCACAAAGGTGATTGTGGTTGGAATATGATACACTGACTTGGGCCTGTTATGGTATTCTGGCGAGGCGTGGTACAGTGGTATTATAAATCCATGAATATGTCAACATGTATTTCCATGGAATGCAAGTGGTGCAACGCTTGAAATTCCGGTCGAAGTGTCCGCAGAGAATTGTGTAATTAAGCTGCTCTGCAACTCTACTCTAGCAGAATATGCTCAATAATGAGTGATGGGGCACCTCCAGGACAGGAATTTTTCAGAAAAGAAATCTCTAACGCAGCCGCTTGCGTGACATTCCGTCAAAAAGTCCCACCTTGAAGTTGCATCTTGCACATTCGCATAAACAGGCACAGTCCACAAATGTGATCTATGCAAACTCTCTCTCTCCCTCTCTCTCTCTCTCTCTCTCTCTCTCACACACACAAGCTTGCCGTTAGATTGAGTGTGCATATGTGTTTGTATGCCTTTGTGGGAAGGGTTGTATGGTGCCTTGTTAATGCAGGTATCTCACACACGTTGTGCTAGTTGATCATCCCCGCGTCTGATCGCCGTGCCTATCCTCCGCCTTCCCGACGGACCCCGGTCTCCGGCGGCCCCTCCTTTGCTTCCGCGTTGTACATCATCTGCACATAGAAGACACACCTCTATAGCATCAAGGGCACAGATCAGGGATGTGAAGCTTATTATCACATCAATGGCTGCGCAACAATGCGTACGGAATCCCTATGGCGTCTCTGTTCTTTGCAATGTCCCTGGAAGGAGGTATGGGGGTCAGGAGGGGAAGCGGAAATTCAACTGGAGCCATTACATCATCAGGTTAAGGTCCACGCTTCTCCTGGGGTTTTGTTACAGTCATACTTTTTGATACCACTGGATCGCAACACGGCTTTTGGCTTTGATTCACAAGGATATAGGGAGAACTTAAAATGACACCCTTGAATACGCAAGTGGAGATAGTTCGACTCAACAGGCATATGGTGGAAGAGTGTTGAAACACCTACTGGAGATGCTAAGCTAATTAAATCCTTCAGTTCATTTACAATCTGGTGTTTTGCTTCTTACCGCTATTCACTTTCCTAAGAGTTTCACTTTTAATTGAAAGGAGGGAGGCACCCTCAACTACTCACATGGCACTGGTGTAGCAGGAGCTCCATCGCAAGCAGGAAGTGCCACGCCATGCATCCAAACACCTGCAGGGGGCGGCCTGCCGCATGCGTTCCATGCCTTCGAACACCTGATGTGCGGAATGAAGCACATTTCACTCCCCTCCACTGCCGCACGGCTCCAGGCCTTCGCTTGGAAACTCCTCCACACATTTTCATCCGAAGGTGTCTCGTTTCAGTGTTTCTGGGGGTGGGGGGGTGCTAAGGATGTTAACGACGAGTTAAGATCGCTGTCCAAATCCGAGCCTAGGATTTAAGTGACAAGACGGCTATGCCACTGCAGGCCGCAGAAAGGAGAGAAAGCACGAGTGCTTATGTCATCATCTGCTGCTGTTTATGCTGCTATAAATCATATCAAACTCTTCAGCTGCGGGCGTAAACAACACAGCGCTCATTATTGACAGGTAATGTCTGTTAATGCCTGTCAAACAGAAAGCAGATTACATGGAAATATGTTTTATATGCTTTGGCCATGAACTCTGTGTTTAAGCTTGGTAATGTAAGGTAGTTAACACGATGTGTCCTTGGGGGCATGTTTATATGTGAGGACACAGACTGGGGCCCGAACTCCAAGCAGGAAGGATCAGCTTTGGCATCATGGGGAAAGCGTGTATTTCGGCTGGACAATGTTTTTTTTGTATGACGTCGCTGGGTTATGTCTTAGAGTGTTACTCTGAGAGGTTGAGGAACAGGGAGACATTAAAAGGCTTGTCAAAGCGTGTCAATTAAGCTGAAGTCTGTTTTTTTTTTGGGGGGGGGTGGGGGGGGCACATCCCTCACATCAGTCTAATTCTCAGTCTGGTGTTGCTTCTCCATCAGGCATCAGGGAGGAGTGAGAGCTTAGGAGCGGCCCGAAATGGCAGGTCTCTGGCGCTAACGTGGCAGTGCGCCTCTGTTAGTACAATTCTACACGCCGGGATGAAAGAGGTGGGCAGCCACTTTGAAATCCTCCGTGAGTCAAAATTAACATTTTATTTAAGCTGCAGCCAAAAGAACAAAAAAAAAAAACCCTAAAAACTAGGACCGGGTACGGCTCCCTGCCTTGGTCAAGACATATAATCGTTTATTGTGTGCCAACTTGTGGGTAACGTTACCAGAACATGTTTACTGTGTGGGAGCAGCTGGAGCGACTGTGAGGGCAGATTAGCTCGATTTTCTCAGAAGACCCACATAAAAGGTAAATATGTGCCCATTATTATGTTAACATCAGTGTTCTTCGTAATTATTATTTAGCGATACGAATTCTCATGTCTAGCTTTCAGCCTGAAGGAGTTACACGATATTTTTTTTGTTTTTGTTATTATTATTAAAGTATTTCTGTCCTCAAAATCTGTTTTTTTCCAAGATAATTCCTCTGCTAACATTAATGTAATGCTTTATACTTTCAGTTTACTTAGCGTAGCCCTTGCGATCTGGGCCCCCATCTATGCACGCTGGGAGTATTTTATTTTTTGTTTTGTTTTTTTTTTTAAGAGATTACGCAATGACGTATGTTGTAACTCAACAACCCTCTAATTTGTAAACGTCTGAGCACTTTGTGACAATTAGAAGACAACTGTGTATGACTTACAGTGCAGGGGAAATAATAAAAATGTCAACTATATTTTTTATGAAAGGCTCCAACTGGACAATACTGTGGGAAACAATGCTTGTGTGATCATTCTCCCAGCATGGATAGATAAAACAGGAATCGACAGATGGAAAATGAGAATGGCCCCCTGTTACCTGAAATCGTGATTAACGTAAAGGATTTACAAAGAAGAGGCACAAGGACAGGTCGTGAACATTTTTGAAACAGCACATCTAATCTGGCTTAATTGGGGAATACTCATTAAAAAGCACAAAGATATGGGGGGGGGGGGCACACTCACATTGCATTCTCTTGTCCCCTCCATAATAACATATGGCCTGGAAATGCTTTTCATTTTCTTTTTTTAAACTGGGCCATTATCTCTGAAGGTCTGTATTGGTCCAATGTGGCCTCAGTGTTTCTACTTTGAACAAGAAATTAGAATCACTGTAGCAAAATAATAATTACTATGCAAGGGGAAATTGCTGAAAGCAAATACTACCCCAAATTTTTCATTTAACTCTGTATTCATTATTATTTTGATTATTTTAAAATTTACTACTTCTGGAAATATTTTTGCTAATCGCCTCCTGATGTCTCATGAAGTCCTTATCTACAACAGCATGAATACTACATACCATAATGAAGCTGCCACGAAGTATATTTAAACATCTGTGAATATTTTTATGACACTTTCACAAATTAAAATGCCCTAAAAGAAGGACGTTAAAGAATATTTGCCATTGATACGATTTTGTTCATCCAAATTGGATGCATGATCCCTTTTGACTATTCATCTAGTGGTTGTAATCTCAGAGGGCTTTGCGTATAAGTTCAGAGGCAGTAAAACCCATCAATATTTTTAGTTATTACATAACGGTTTTCATACTACTTTTCATTCCAGTGAGTGGCATCTTGGGCCACAGTTCAGTTAACATAAACCAAGTTTGGTTACCATATTCCCGAGCTTCTTTATGACCTTGTTAAGATTTTACATTTTCTTTTTCGAACACCCCTAACCCTCCTGCCAGTTCTGCCACTAGCTGACTTGACGCTTGCCGTCCACTGACCTTGCTTTTCTGAATAGTATCTGATGCAGAAGTAGCTCCAAGATGGCTGAAGCTGCCCAAAAAACAAACATGTAGTGACTCATTATAAATGAAGGAACGGTTTTACTCTTTGTAAGTGTTTCCTAAACACAGACAAGATATCAATAAACGGTTTAAAATGTTTTTTTTTTTCTCAGTTCTACGGACAAATCACTATCATCGATATCTGTATATCGAGCTAACTTTGCGTGCTAGAGACAGAGCTCACTGTGGGCCATAGTGTCGGTCTAGGTAGGTTTTTTTCCTTGATGGGATTTAGGAGGAAGAGGTTAAACGTTCCTATAGGGGTTCAGGAAAATTTACAGCCGCACACACATACAGAGGGCAAGCCCAAGGAACAGAATCTAACTGATTTATAGACATACAGATCTTTACTTAATTAAATCCGTTCAGTTCAAGCAGATTAAATCTAATGTTAAACATATGGCTGAAGCGGAGGGGTTTCTTCAAAAGCAAAATTTGATCATGATGGCATGCTGTGTGTGGAAAAATACAAGGCTGCCCCCACCTCCACAGTATGGTCCAAATGTTGAATTGAAGTGAGCAACAAACCTTCAGTGTGGACAAAAAAAAACTTGCATTTCCATACAAATCGTTAGCAAAGCAAGATTTTATGTCTGAATAAAGCCGTCAAAGAAGGCCAAAGTGCAAAGGAAAATATATGGGATTGTGACTCATTATTACAGATGCTGACATCCCTGGTCCAATTCTGATCACGTCAAAGTCACCTGATACCACAGGGTGAGATTCTGGCTTTGTACTGGCCCCATGAACAAGCTATTGAGTATCTCACATGCGACCTACAGTCTAAAGTGGGAACTGAGATTATATGTATTACAAAATATATCCATACATTTTCCATAAAAAGGCTTATCCAGTACAGGAAATACGGAGCATGAGGCTGGGGTGCCACTCCAACAAAGAACACCCACAAAATGCAATATGCCTAATTCAATAATATGAGGGTGAATTCCATCCATCCATCCATACCAGTTTATCCTATACAGGGTTGCTAGGAGTTAAAATTTCATATAACACACTAAAAAAGTCAAATATGAACCATATTAATCATATAATTTAAAGTAGTATATTAATTATTGGCATAAAATCAGTAGGCCTTTCACTTTTCCTAGCCACCCTGCCAACAAATCAATGCTCTGTCTATTGGTCTCCTTTTATTCAGCCTATGTGCGTTTTTCTGGAGGGATTGTTAAATTACCCAGAATAACTGAACCCTGGTGGTGCCTCACTGACAATGCAACCTGGGCCTGGTTGAAATCAACAAAAACATCCAGACGGCAAGAAAACATCACTTCCATGTAAAACATTTATCATTCCTTTGTATTCGTATATTGAAATACTTTGTGGCGGCCATTTGTGATTCTGGTCAATCTGTAAAATCTCAGCGAGATTATCCGATGGACGTAGCCTTACACCTGGGATCTCTGGAGATTGTGTGTTTCATTCGCAGCCAGAATTTCTCCTGCACATGGGAGCGACAGCGTGCAATTTAGTCAACAAACATCAGCTGGTTGTTTGGGCCCCCCCCCCCCCCCCCCGCCGGGGCCGGGGGGGGGGGGGGAGAAAGGGAGTGGGGACGGGGGGAGGGGGGGGGGGAGTGTAAAAGAA
>JAODJX010000097.1:9599950-9611011 GCA_026776945.1 Isichthys henryi
AAAAATAAACAAACAAAAAAAAAACCACGCACACCCCCCCCCCCCTCAAATTTTTTCGGTTTCTGCCTGGATCATGGACGCGTTAAAAATTGGTGTGGAATGGATCGAGATTGAGAAGCATATTGCCGTTGCGCACGAGACGTACAACGTGCGCATACACGCAACCCGGACACGCTCGTAGAGTGACACGTACCGCATGGATGGTAGGCAACCCTGCACGTGTACGTGCGATTGCCAGGACGGGCTATGAGGCAGCCACCCATAAGAGCCGCAACTGAATTGATCGCCTTTGTGCTAATAGGTAGCACCAGGACCTCTTAGTCTTAAAGCGGTAGCATCCTTTCTTGGAGACCGACTGCCCTTTCGTGACTTGCGACGGTGTACGGTTTGAACCTCATGCACTGTCACTATTTCGATGATCAATCGCCATTACACACTGACCAATTTGAGAAAAAGTGCCTGTTGACCGATGCGCCTTTATTCCACACTAATCGGGAAAAAAACGTCATAGAAAATCAGCTCCAACATCACATTCTTGAACCTGACGAAAGGACAACTCAGTATGTAGAAGCATTTTTGTTTACAAAACAGGTTCATATATAAATATAAGGGTAAGAAAAGCCTTATGTTGATGAAAAGGTGCCCTGTTTGGTTTGGCATCTTTTTGGACGGACGTCGCTCCCTGCATTTATGTCTAACAAGTCGAATTTCGTTTTCATGACATGAAGTTGGACGTCCGTATTGAAATAATTCGACAATGAGGGGAAAAAAAGAGAGAGATGGAGGATGAAAAATGAAAACACAAGCGGCTCATTGTTACGTCACCGCGCTGAAGAAAAGGCTGATGGGTGCCGGGGCTCTTAAGGGGACCGAGGCTGAATTCAATCCGTCTTGTCAGGGGGCTTGATGTGATTATCGCCCCCTGCTAAGGCAGGAACAGCGGGCCTGTCGGCGAATGGGCAAAGCGGGCTTGGCCTTGCCCAAGCCAGACTGGAAACAGGACTCTGTCTGCTCCGGCCTCAGCGGGTGGGGGGCATTCAGTCCTCACAGAAGGGTGTCAGAGCCTGTGTGTGTGTGTGGCTGTCTGTCTGTCTGTCTCTGTTTGTGTGTCGCCGTGTGTGCGTATGTGTCTGTGTGCATAGGCGACTGCGTGTGTGGGCTGTGCACACTAGCGAAAGCGCGTCCTTGTTCCTGCATGTCATTAATTAATAGTCGGCGAGAAATTAGACCAATGGAGGGATTGGACCATAAACTGGCCCAGGGTCAAAGGGCAGTCTTCACATTGGCCGCTGATGACATCATCAGTGCTGCTGGTCATTGTCTCTATACAACGCCAAGTTGTCTCTGAAGCTGCCCATTGAGATGGAGTCAGCCATGATTTTGACTTGGAGCAACGTCATGCCAACCTCATGGTTGTTTTTGTTTTCAGATGCAAAGATCATGAAAGGAGCAAACTTCTCTCCGTAACTAATCATCTGCATCTGCTGCCTCTCACTATTTACTTTATGGCCACTGTGCCACAAAGGCAGGAAAATCTGCGGAAGGAACATAATCCTTTGTTGAATAATTTAACTAACAAGTTAAGAAACTGCTTTGCCATACATTAGTCTTTTTTAAAAAAAAATTTAGTCACTTCAAACAGCTCGTCAGTGTTAAATATGGATGTAAATAATTCGGGGGGAAAAGAAGGAAATTCCCTGCCAGCGTGACCTAATTTTCACTGTGGAATTTAAAGCTGTGCAATGCTGCCGTTTCAAGTGTCATGAATTTAGGGGTCTAGAAACATCCCCAGGATTCTCAGCCAGATATTGACAATGAGTAAATTCAGTCACAATAACAAGAAAATGATCTTCCTCCTCAGGCCTTAATCAAAGTCAAAAGTCAAAGTCAACTTTATTTGTCATTGATCGCGCGTATAACAAAATGAGGCTCTTTTTGTACTAAAAGAAAGACAGTAGAATGTAATAAATAGCATTACTTAGTGTCCCGAGTAATTTACTGTGTTTACGATAATAGATCTTGCTTCCGAGCACAAAAATTAGCAGCCACTGCCCGCAAAGAGGACAGCGGAGCTTGGGTGTACATGAGGGATTGATCGCTCTCGGGCTTTTAGGCCGGCAGAGGCCTGCAGAGCCTCATCCTCCAGTGGGAGGATGTGCAGGAAAGAGAAGAGACACAGTTCACGCTGGAGATCCCCATCCTCCCAAAACCGAACTCAGCCTCGTTACCACCGGAGCAGGGAACCTCCCAGCCTTTCAGCACGTGCCCCCGGCTCGCGCCCCGCTCCCCCAAGGTCCGGCAAGAAGAAGGAAGGCTTCAAAGAGATCAGAAATAGTCGTAGCACACAGCTCATTTCCCCTATGTTGCATGGGCGATGCAAACAGGACCGACAGTGTGACTCCGGAAGGCTGTTCAATCGTTGGTGACAGAACAGTGGAGCTGAAGACCATCACTGCTGCCCACGTCCTTTTAAAGGAATCTGGGAGTGTGAGTGATTCACCATTTTCTCCACAGGCCCCTTTCATCCTCAGGCTGCTAGGAAATCACGCTCCCCTGCTCCTAAAACAATGAAAAGTTATGAATCATACAATCCAGCTTCCTGCAAACAACTGAGAAACAGCTTACCGTAGTTTACGGGCCTGTGTTACAGTAATTCCAAACTTATTACCATACAACCAAGGTTGTTAGCGGTGCTATTTAATGTTACTCCACTGGACTATTTTAACAAAATCAATAAGTAGAAATCACAGAAATATTGATTTCCGCACAGTGGCAGGTTTGGGCAAAGCGACTGTTTCCATCTTCTCTAACTCTTTCACTAGTAGAGGGCTAGAGGCCAGAAGTGTGAGACATGTTGCACCAGGGCCAGTCCATCACAGGTCACACACAGTGGGCAATTTAGAGGCAGCAATTCACATAAACCCATATGTTGTACCCTGGCAGGAAACCCACACGCATCTATTTGTGCATCTCCACAACCTATACACACACACACACAGGTTTGTAGTTATATCTTTGTGGGGTTTATCCATTCATTCCTATGGGCAAAACTCTAATCCCAACATGACAACCTTAACCCCTACCCAGTCCTAACCTTAACCATAGGTAACCAAGCAAAATATGAAACTTTTGCCATTTTTAGTTTTTTGATTGCATTCACAGATCTTGTGGTTTTCAGGTCCTCACAATGTCAAAAATATCACGTTTTTAGTGCATTGTGGGGGACATTTGACCCCCACAATGCAATATAAACATAATCCACACACACACACACACACATGCAGAGCCAGGGACTGACCCCACAGCTATGAAGGCTTGATGGCACGGTGCTACCCACAGAGGATCTGTGCCACGGAAAACAGCTGCAGGTGTATGCCAGCCAGACACTCATGGCGGAAAGGGCGCCATTAATGAAGCAAGAAAGAATTATTCTGATAGTACTGTTATAAGTCAAGACCAGTGAGAAATTCCCATCTTTCTAAAGTATCCAATCACAGTGATAATTATTATAGCGGAAGCTTAATTAAAAGTCTGCATCTATCAAAGGCAACTTTATGCCGTGTGAATGAACTGCATTTCGTTCTCTACTGTGAACAATTGATACATTGCACACACTAATTTCTGCTCTAGGTATGCAATAGGCCTTTTCAGATTTTTAATCAAGACAACTTTAAGAGTTTTCAGATAAGGGTAACATCAAAAGCAGCTTGCATATCACACTGAAGCAGTTTTATATTTTTAACAGACTATGTCTGCAGTCTCACCTGAAATGAAGCTGTTAGACTTATGTGGAAGTATAAAAAAATAGAATGGTTTGTATGATTTGATTAATAAACTGAAATCAGTCTAGTTCGTTTTACCAACAACTGCAATATAACCACTAATGATACTGGTGTGATATACTTTTATTTTAAGGTGCAATATACTACTATGCACTTTTACTTTTCCTGTAACTTTTGTTACTTTAGACTCCTGTCTAAGAGATTTTCTATTTTATTTTATTTTATTTTATTAGAATGTTTGACAGTGCTCCAGTTTGTTTTATACTTCATTCCTATTTTTATACATATACTGTATTGTTCTTGCCTTGGTGTCTATGTGTGATTCTGCAGTCGCAATCTGAGCAATTTCCTCCGGGATTAATAATGTCTTCTGATTCTGAAATCAGAAAAATATAAGACGATGTGTATAGTTGTAGTAGTTTTGAAACATCCAAAATATTGTTTGAGGTACAGTATCTGAATGTATGGCAGGTAGTGTTTTCATATTTAACTATGGGTTCGACTCTCATCCCAGGGTCGGCGTGTGTGGAGTTTGCATGTTGTGTTCTCATGGGTTTCCTGCTGCCGAGCAAAAACATGCGGTCAGGAGAACTGCTGCCTCTATATTGCCCATAGCAGGCAGGCGTGAGATCCACCTCAAGCTCTGCTTTTCCAGGTTCTGAGTTCACTGTATCCGTGATTTAGCGATTTTTGAAGCCGTGGAGATATTTAGCTTTAACTTGGTTTAATAAGCACATCCAGCCTTCTGCTTAAAATCCCGCGTGGACGGTGGTAGCACACAGACTAGGTCTTTTTGCTTGCTTCACACGGAGAGATTTTGATCTCTCCAAACCCCCCTTCATCACAGTTTCTGTCTACAAAGGCGATAAAAGGGAATTTGTAATTTTATTATTTTATTTTGCCGTTTTTGCAACCGTGACCCTATGGTAGGAAGATGACTTGCTCCTTTTACAGTTGTGTGGGGGCTTAATGCAGACCACAGGCTCTGAAGGTAACAGTCACGAACCCCTTTCAACTCTGACCTGGACGGTACTAATGCCCTCCTTTGCCCTGGGTGGTGTGACGTAGTCAGCACTCCCACACACTTACACATCCGGAGCGGGGAGCTGCTTTAGAAGCACTATGTTAAATAGCTTAGTAATTCTACAGGGAGGGGTATGGCTGGGTTTTTCTTGCTCATAAGGCAAAGTTAAGAAAATATTTTAAATCAAAAGATTGCATCACATTCGTGGTGTGCAGCAGTCGACTTTGCAGCAAAGTCTCTTCGTTTTTTTAAAAAAAAAATCCTTCGGAATAACAACACGTGCCCAGTGACGATAAACTCTCTATCCAACCGCAGTGATCTAGATGGTATCCCAGAATGCACTGGGCCCTAGGTGCGGTAGACTTTAGACAGGATGCCTGTCCATCATGGAATGTTCATACCAATTTATATACAAAGAGTATTTCAGGACCACCATCTTGCCTAACACAACAACCAGGAGAAAGCTGGTTACACTGCCTCTCATCTCCTCTCCTTTGACTAATGCACTTTTTAACTCCACTGCCCCCAAACCCTTTTTTTTTGGGGGGGGTGGGTGCTACCTGGAGATCCAAAAAAACTAAGATATCCTGCCTGCTTTGCTACCTGTGATGCCCCTACTGCCTGTGACGTCCTTCTGGCCTGCCCCGCTGCATTTACACCCGGACTTAACAAATTAGAGCCTGTAAAATGAGACTTGGTTAATCTGACTTTCTCTCCCGACCCAAGAAGGATGGGCTCCCCCTTTGAGTCTGGCTCCTCCCAAGGTTTCTTCCTTCTAGGGAGATTTTCTTTGCCACCGTCGTCTCTGCCTTGCTCACTGGGGGCTGTGGGCAAGGATAATGTAAAGCGTTTTGAGACAATGTAGCTTTAAAATGCGCCATACAAATAAAATTGAATACAAAAAATAAGCAGAATGGGATGGACACTGTACACCCTGAGGTCTAAGGAGATGTTGAGGCGTGTCAAGCCACCATGCTACAGAGACAGGAACAGGTTGCAGGAGCTACTGGACTGGTCCCATAACAGTCACCAGACCCTGACCATGAGTAAACACACAGTACTCAGCACCAATGGCACGCCGGTCCACACAAGTCAATCTAGAAGATCATAGAGACCAAAATACCAACCCATCGACCGCTGCAATAAAGCATGGAGTACGTCGCGAGAACCGGACCCCCCTGACCACAAGCTGCTCTCACCCCTTGTTACGATCTGGCTCAGAATCGTAGCAAAAAGAAAGAAAAAAAGGAGAAAAGGAGAAAAAAAAAAGAATCCAAGGGTGGAGACAAGATTACAAAATAATTACAGAATTTAATGAAAATAATTACGATTCCATACAACATAGATATAATACATGGTCATCAGTAATCAGTAGTGTAAGCAGTGCAATGCCATGTTAGTGCTGTGTAAAATAAACACAGAACAAGAAAATCAAACACAATACAAAGGAACCTAACAAAAGCAAAACAAATGGCAGCGTGCTACAGGTGCCTGAGCACGAGCCCCACATGTTCCCCAAAGCCTGGCCTTTAGAAAAGGGAGCAGATCGGCTACGACCCTAGCGAGCGTCCGGTATAACCGGCTCGCAGGTATAGCGACATCACTCAGCATCATGATCATGTGACTTTCCAACACCGGATGATGATCAGTCCGCAATCCACACTCAAAGTCATCACACCCCTGGAGTCGGCTAGGAGATATAATATCAGAACACTGACCACCAAGAAAGGTTTCCGGTAACACTTTACATAAGGTCATATTTTTAGTAGTTTATAAACACATCCAGAACAAATAATAATGCATTCATAAAGCAGTGCATTATAGGTGAGAGCTTCATAATGAAATCATAATTCATATGATACAGGCTATAATGTGTTATGTCTTTTTATAAATATCTACAACCATGATTATAATGCTTTATGAATGCATTATAATGCATTATGAATGCGTTTATAAATTATTAAAAACATGGCCTTAAGTAAAGTGCTACCCAGTTTCTTCCACCAAGCCATCTGCATCATAGCTACATCTGGACCACTGGAATGTCACCTACACCTGTGCTTCAGAAGTGATTAGTTCAGGTTTAGAAAGTAAAAATCCAGGGCAAGGTGGTCTGGAATTTGACTTTCTGGACCTGAACTGTGCACCTCTGCTGCTCTGCGTGACACTTGTTTCCTCTGTACCGTTGCACATAAACTGCTAGTTATTCTTTCTAGTGGGTGTGGCTGATGTAATGACCATTCCATGGGTAATAAATCTTGAATCTTGAAAACCCTTAGTTAATGGGAGGTAAGATGGAGGAGCCTGACCTCCAAACAAAAAATAAGGAATACATTTCCCAAAACAATTCTGTAATTTATGAGGGCTTAACATCTTTAGCATTTTAATGTCATTACTTGCAGAGTTTTCTAAATGATCCCTGCAGAGTATACAGTTTGCTGGTTGTAGTTAAGTACACATGTCTTTGTTTTCTTGTAGAGTAGTGTAGCTTTGTGTCCTTATTTACCTCCCTGTGTGAGGTAAAGTTGAATAGTCAGTGCTGATTTACCGCATGTCTAGTGCAGTCTGGTGACAACATAATCCCACAAAGTCAATGAGACATGGACCCACTTAACAGACAAAGTCTTTGTTTGTATCTGAGCGCAAACATAGCACGGCTGACATGGGACGCACTTGTGGGGCAGGAATACATTCCAGGCACGTTTTGTGGAAGGACGAGTCATGGAGTCAAACTTCATATTGCAGAGCACACAGCTCTCCTTCAACACTAATGTCGCGTTTCACCAATTTGGTGTAATTATAGATGACATGTACTTGTTCTAGGTGAAATAATTACATTTGCTTTTTAATGAGCAAATTTTCTATCATTAGTTTGTTTGCTTTCGTTGTTCTTTTTTTTTTTTTGCAAAGCTACGCATAATTCAATTCAGAGTTAAACAAAAAACAATACGTGGCAAACTTTCTTTTTCTCGGGGTAAAAAAGAACTATTATGAGTCACCCACAGGTGGTAAAAATCCTAAGTTGCTAATAACCTGTAGCGTAACTCTGCGCATTCCAAAGCACCGGGTGCTTCAAAGCTGGCAGATTGCACAGATTGTATTTTAATAGTTTAGCTGTGGGATAACTTCCAATAGAGAATGCAGAGTTGTGCACTTGTTACTTCAAGTTAGATATATTATGCTATAGAAATATTCAGACAATTCAGTGGCGAAAAAATGAAGTCAAATGGAGGCTGTTCTAATCCAAAAAGATGAGTATGTAGTAATTAAATATTGATATGACTATGAAGCGAATGTAGGATAGTAAAAGCTTAGGACCCTTTGTATTTTATGATTTAATTCGTAATGAAATGTATCGTGAAAATAGTGCTCTGTGCTGGGCACCAGAGAGGTGCTGGCGTGTCGCCTCTCTGGACTGCAGTGTTACCCCTCGCCTCCTTCGCTGGGGCCATGGTGCCATCACCTCTGCACTGAAAAATGGACCTTGAGTTATATTTTTGTACCATTGGGGGTACATTAGTGTTCCCTGGGGAACAAACTGTACCAGGGCTTACAGTGTACCCTTACAGTGTCTGGCATCCCATTCAGGGTGAATCCCAGCCCCACGCTGCCTGGAATAAGCCCCTCCCAGCAGGGAT
Organism: Isichthys henryi; assembly: GCA_026776945.1. Lineage (NCBI taxonomy): Eukaryota > Metazoa > Chordata > Actinopteri > Osteoglossiformes > Mormyridae > Isichthys > Isichthys henryi. Next base: position 9,608,395 of record JAODJX010000097.1, read on the forward strand.
GTAGCTTTAACACTGAAGCCCCGTGGACTGGGTCGCACACCCAACACACTCCCCCCCCCTTACCTCACGGCCCGCCTGTCCCTGATACTGCTGCTCATGACCCCAGGAGGAGTGATATCTCAGGGTGTGCAAAGGGCTCAGTCATATGCTACTGTTTTGATGTGCCATGCAGACTGGGCCCGGGAGCACGGTGCAGACCACAAAGGCTGCCGGACTTTCACTGGAGAAACCCCTCACAAGGCTGTCCAAAGGCTGTCAGTTTCGTCATACATGTATAACCCACTTACATAATGACAAAACTTTAAAAAAATAAATAAATAAAATCCTTGATCTGGTCCTCACAGTTGGTGCGGATGGTGAAGGCCTTATTCTGGGGGTGTCTGCATCGTGTCCCGAGCTCGCCCCCTCCCCATCACCGAGCAGAGCAATCCCTCTCCCAAATGACATTAAAAAACTAAAGTTCTCGTCCCATCACTTTACACGTGCTCCTCCCCAATATATTAGCTGAATTCCAGTCTTTCCACTTGCGTGCAATATCTTTGCAGTATATTTGTCCAATCAGTAACAATAAGACACATAACGGAAATATTTTTGCTAAGGATCAGGCATGCAGCCAGGTAGTAAAATTATGAGTTTGAAACCCCCTTTGAAATTTATTCATTGACACTCTAATCTGACGCTCCTTTCTTTCCCGTGGCATTCCAAGGCACCTTATATAGTACATTGTGCATATGATAAATGAAGAATCATTTCAGTTCAGAGTAATTAATTGCAATTTTCTGGACTAAATAATATTACTGAAAGCTTACTAGTACTTTATGCACTTCTACTAATTTGGGTTATTTTCCTTATAACAGGAATGATGTACTGGGATAAATAATACTGTATAAACAGGGTGTGTGAGCGTCTATATAATAAAAAGGATGCATATGGATTTCTCGCATATGATGTATTATTTTTACATTTTTTATACACATATCAGTTATTTTTTTCCGACATGTCTGGCATGCAGAAAATGACAGCAATGGCCGCCCTTTTAAGTAACCAGACAGGCTACCTTGGAAAGATTCTGGATTTGCTGTCACTCAGCTTGAGTTTATGCGCCTTAATCATTAGAAAGTGAATGTGCACACATGTCTGTGCTCTTTAAGTGCTCAGATGAAAATTCACTAAGGATCACTTTCTCAGTATTTAGAATGAATTTTCGCTGCTCAAAGCGAACCCTGAACATTTTTTTTTTCATCATGACTAAAATTGTTTGAATGTTAACTTAAATTAGATATGTATAATTGTCAGGTGGCCCCATTGGGTCGCACTCTTGTCTCACACCTGCAGGATTGGGGGTTCAAATTTCGCCTCTGCTCTGGGCATGTGCTCCTTATCGCATGGATTTCCTCCCAGTTCACTTAGCTGGTGTCTTTAAATTTCCCATAATGCCCTGTAAGAGACTGGCATACTATACTGCTGCCTTGTGCCCTACACTGCCTGCAGCTGCTCCAGACCTTATGACCCCCTCCCTCACTGATAGTTTGATGCACAGCTGGTAGTTTATAAAGAAAAAAAGTTTGAAAAGTTCAAACAGGCAGCCTAATTACAGAAAAAAATTTATTCTAAACTAACGATGTGGGTGGTGTGTGACAGGTTAGGATGCCGTGCTTGTGATCAGAAGGTTGTTACTTCAAATCCCAGCATCAGCTAAGAGTCTGTGGCATTGAGCCCCTAACCCTCCAATCCACCAGGGACTGTCAGACTCTGGCTTATGTCCGTATGTCTCTTTAGATGAAAGCCACTGCATAAAATGCAAAAATTCATTTCTTCCCACTTCGTCTTATTAATCTGAGGCTTATTCTGGGATTTTCCCCTTAAAGTTGTCACTGAAAAAGCCGATTGTGGGCTGCCGCAGTGCAGCTCGACACCAGCACCACCAAGCATCCGAGACGGCCATCAGATACAGCCTGTCCTTCCATACGGCTCCCAGAGACAACTCAGGAGTGGCAGGTGTCCTGCGACCTCTGACCCGGCTCCCTCGCTTTGTTGGGCTAGCTGCTTGACAGATGAGCGGCTGGCGGCCGTAAATTAAACACAGCTGTTTTCTTGTTCGTCACTGACTTATTGATATTATAATATTGACTCACAGGCTTCATAATGAAGCCGGACAATGGGATCTGCAGGTTGGCTTGTTCTGAGCTAAGCGATAAAGTGCCACCTTGAAGAGGTCCAGCTTTTGTGCGGATACGGGATCCTATGAAGCATTAATTACCCCGAAGCACATGTCACATGTCCGAGCCAGATGTATGGAGACGGAGAGGAATCTGGGCTCTCTTTCAGGGGTACATCTGTGGTGGGGGATGCGGATCTTCAGAGCTGTATGAAGGGCCCCCAGTCATCCGTCCTATCTTCAATCAAAAGGGACTCGTAACTTGAATTCTTGTGGTTAAGCTGGATGAGTAGAGCCAGCAGAAGTGTCCTGAGGTACGGTCTGTGCGGATGAAATCGAGACGGACGAAAGATAAAAAAAAAACAGAGCTTCCATGTTGGGCCTGGGGGGCCGGGGCCGCCCCCCGCGGGGCGGGACAGGGGGGGGGGGGGGGGGGGGGGTGTGTGGGGGGGGGGGGGG
>JAODJX010000097.1:9630369-9640516 GCA_026776945.1 Isichthys henryi
CCCCCTCCCCCCCAAACCCCCTCAACGATCCACCCTCCCCTACCTGCAGACAGCCGGATGGAGTGGGAGGGGAGATAAGGAGGCTTCAGACGCACGTCGTCTTATTGATTTCCACGCCGGCCGATCTCTCCCAATCAAAAAAGGTCACACTGTGTAAGAAGCAAAAAAGGAGCCCTTTGTTTCAGAATTGCATGCTGGGTAGTTGCCAGGCAGAGCGTTTCGTGGGAGCACCTCAGGCCCGAAACACATGTCTTTCAACTGAATCTCACACTCTGTCTGTATAGAAAAAAAAATACTCTTTATACAGTCTGATAGTTAATTGAGGTGCTCCATACAACTTTAAAAACTCCCCGCAGACACGAATGTGTTTTTTAATACATAAACTCATTCCTAAAGATGGTAAAGACGCTTTATAGTGTATCTCTTACCGGGAAAATATTATCCAAAATTCTTACCCGCTGATTGGAAAGCATTTTGCCTTGTATTAAAAGAAATGATCGAACTGGCTTTATTAAAAATCTGTATTTAATTTTTTAAAATATGTCGATTACACAATATTATTTATGACCGCTCTTCATCTAACATTCCGGAGGTGTTAGTGTTTCATGACGCTGATTATCTTTTTCACACCCTTCCATGATTTGGTTTTGACCCGAATTTTCTGTCTTAGTTAAAGGTCCTCTATTCCTCCCCTCTTGCGGTGTTTCGTACCAATAATGACATGGTCTTCCTACTTCCCACTTGGCCATGGTACCAGACAGGAATGTTCTTAATCACCTCTTTTGTTCGCTATAGCAATTGAACCTTTATCCATCACTCTCCTTAGCGAGACCACTACCAGTGAAATTAAGAGAGGTGGAATTCAAAATAAAGTGTGATGACGCTCTAACGATATTCTGTTATACTTGTCCAGTCCAGTAATTGGTCTGCCTAAAGTTCTTAGCTTGCTGGCTGACTTCACTATGATATTGGGGTATTGAGTTAATCTTGTGCTAATCAGTTCTGCCGTTATGAATGTTAACTTTTATCAACTCCTATTTAATGCATAATTTGCATTACTTTTCCTGCATGCAGAAATGGAGAATAACTGTAATTTTAGATTGGCACTTAAGCGGTTTCATGCAGACCAAATCCACTACTTTCGTTCTACAACTGGATTTTGTTCCTTGTCAAGGTGTTTTAAAATATAAATGCCAAACACAGCTCTGTACGTGGTGTTTGACCCCAGCCTCATGCCGGGGGTTGTCGAGATGTTCCAACCGCGCTGTTTTGATGTTGTCTTGCCCCCCCCCCCCCATCTGAAACCAAACCTGTCTGGTGCATCACAAATGAATCGCCCCATTGTTCGCTGTTAGCCTTGGGGTGTGCTCTGCTTGTACTCCCCAAGGCCATGTGGCCGGGGACCCCAGGGTCTTTCCAATCCACGAGGCTCTGAAGGCATAGCGACAATGCAAGGTGAGAACCGAGGTTCTGTGAAGTGCAGGGTTTAGGTAAAGAGTGAGAGAAGAGAGAGATGAAGGACTGCCAGGGCGAGATGCCGATGCCCGGGAAACCGCCCCGGAGTGACTGAGTGAGTGAAGTATGTTTTATTCCCATCAAAACTTTCTCCCTCTGTTTCTTTTTCCTCTTTTTTAATCATAAATCCAAAGTAATTCTCGCGCAGGCAGCCAGAGTGCCTTCCAAATGAACAATTGCCTTCCACCGAACGCTCCTTCTTTCCCAGCATGATAATTTCCTGTGATGATCAGAGTTGCGCCGGGATGAAAGAGCACCAGAGAAAGAAAAATTTACTGTTTTTTTTATTATTTTTTTTGTGGTTTTTTCTGTTGTTGCTATAGTAACTTGGAGCAGGGAATCAAACCAGTGCTCTTGGTCTCATTTGTATTAAGAAGTGCAAATATGAAACGCACATGCATAAACACACAGACACACACACACAACACAACAGAGAGAAGATGAGTAGCCTATTCCCGAAATGGTACACAAACGCGAAGGACTATTTGCTAAAAACTTTAGTTTTACGATAACAGGACAGCATTCTGTTCTGCCCTTTCCTTCGCCAAAGTTCCTCATATCTTACTGATGACTGAAATGTCACTATACTTTGAAATGACAAACCGAGCAAGGGGGATTCTGGGTACTGGGGGTTGTGAAAGCCTGGCACTATCAGCCGGTCCTTAGCTGACTGATTTTCCTCTTTAGCACTCAGGTACACTGGCTGCTTGAACACCGACAGAATCCCAGTTGGCTCGCATCATCGGCAGCAACATGCAATTCATTCGGATCCACTTGTAATTTCAGCCCCGTCGCTCGGCAGGCGCGGCTAGCGATGCCCTGGTTCTACTGCGCTTTCGCCACCCTGATACTGTGCTAATTACCCTCTCACTGGATCACTTTTTACAGATGATTACGAACCTTATGAATGCTTAAGTCTCAAAATCTCTGGCCCATTAAAAGCAAACAGCATATCAAAGGATGAAGGATAGGAAAAAAATAAACGAAGGAACGTTTATTGTGTGACGTCCTTCAACATCTTTAAATGTTATTTCCTTTCTGTTAAGAAAACAGGCGTTCGAGCACGGGCCACATTAACAGAAAAGAACTGATGAGTTCTATGGTGTGATTCGTGTTACGGTTTTGGAATCTCGTCTAAACTTGATACTTTCCAATTACCAGCTGGTCATCTCCGGCACAAACTCGGCTGCTGTCCTGTTCGGATAATCGCAGGCTTTGCAAACATTTACGCCTAATGACTTTTTAATTAGGGCTTAGCTGTTTCGGAGCTGCTACCCCCCAGAAAGACGATTTCGCCTGTGAAGACGAGCGCAAGGTCAGCGTTCACATTCAATTCGGGCACCTACTTAGAAAATAATACGAAAATGCTTGCAGGCACAGAACTGCCCTCTGCAGTCCCTTCTGCAATGAAAAGGTCAAAAGAAAATAACATTTTAGTGGGTAAGAGCAGACCCATAGGTAGCTGCTATGTGCATTGTGGGAACTTTGGGACTGTAAGGACCTAAATACGGCTGGCAGTAGCTCAACCAATTTGGCATATGCATGCATAACTTGAAATTGCGCAGAAAACATTCTGTTTTCATTAAGTGCCGCTTAATCTGCACACGATCCGGCACTGTCTGTTATCACTTATCAGAGGGTTTTACTGGAGAGCGTTTGCTGGGTGTATCGCTCACAGAGGAGCACGGGCCGAGAGCACAAGGAGGCATCTGGGAACCCTGCGGGGTCTCTCTGTACAAAGGTGAATGTGGACATTTCAGCACGAGGCACTGCCTGATTATTCACATACGGCCTAATGAGCTTTTTCGCCAAACCCCCAGGCCCTTCTTCCAGCAACCAGATAAATTGCAGATGATGTCAGCTTTGTTTTGTGAAGCCAAACATGGACAACAAATATAGGCCCTAGCTGATGACTGATGCATAGCCTAGAGAGCTAGTGCTCGCGGAGTGTGATATCTCACAGGCAAAAGCCAAGCAAACGGACAATAAACATGACATCATGTGTGGGCCCCAAACAGAAATTACATCATCAGCGATTTTTTTGTGCTTGGGCACCAGAACTTACGCAGCATCTTCATCAACTATGTCTTAATGCTTCTATACTGTATTATAAAGGTATCTGCAGTGCATTATAAATGAGAGCTTCATAAGGCAGACATAATGCATAATAAACATGGCTTTAATGTGTTATGCCTTTTTATAAATATTTACATCCACATTCATAATGGGGAGCGGCATGGTGGTGCAGTGGTTAGCACTGTTGCCTCACCCCTCTGGAACCTGGGTTCAAGTGTCCACCGGGGTTCCACGTGTGTGAAATTTGCATGTTCTCCCTGTGGGGTTCCCTCTGGGTACTTTGGTTCCCCCCCTTGCAGTACTAAAACATCCTGAGGCTAACTGGTGTTGCCAAATTGCCCATGGGTGTGAGTGTGCCCTGTGATGGGTTGGTGCCCCATCCGGGGTTGTTCCCTGCCTTGTGCCCATTGGCTCCAGACCCCTGTGACCCTGAATAGTCAAATGGGTACAGAAAATAGATGGATGGATGGATGGATGGATGGATGGATGGATGGATGTATTATGAATGTGTTTATAAATTAATAAAAAGTTGGCCTGAAATAAAGTGCTACCCAAAGTTGATCATTGCTCCTTTCTACCAGACAAAGGAGGGGGTTCAGCAAAGCCAAACACAAACCATGCTGTATATCAACAATACATCTTTTTGGGTCTTTATTGCTTCAATAATCTTGTGAGTGTCCAAAATCTTTTTCGGGAGTAACGATTTCCACACCCTCCCTCTGCATTCTCATAGTTTCTGAAGTGATCTCACAGAGCCGCCTCTTGCTTACGATAACGCCACATCTGAGGGGCTTGTGTTTTGCCAGGAGAACTGACTCGTGCATGAGACCAGAATGGAAACGAGTTCTTTCCACAGTTGGCGAGCCATTGTTGTTCGTCATAGCAACTCACGTCGGCACGAAGACCACGCCCAGCTCCTGCTAACTCCGGCCTACTGTCATACTTTAACTCAAAAAACGAAACTCTGGAAGCTCCACGTCGCCTTGGCAGCATTTCTGCTGCTTATAAAATGTGTCGCTATAGTGATTTTAACTTTTACTATGCAAATGAAATGAATTCTAAGTTTATTAATCAAATACACAAATGTACAGCGTGCAGTAGTAGAAACAGGCAATGACATCGGTTAATAATAATTAAAATTATCAGTAATAACAAGTAATTAAGTAAATTAACAAGGACATAAATACATATATAAATAATCAGCGACCTGTTCGGGGTGATGTTTTGGCACAGTGGTTAACACTGGAACCACAGGGCTTGTGGCTCCTGTTTTTTGTGAAGGTGAACTGGAGTTAAATTTTTAATGGTGTATATGTGATAGGCTGATATCCATCCTGGGTTATGCCCTGCCTTGCCCCTGTGTCTTCCAGGATGGGCAGTAGACCCGCGTGCCCCTGAATAGGAAAAGTGTGTACAGAAAATGGATGGATAACTAAGCAGATTAACATGCAAATAAAGAAATGTGCCAACTGTAGCTGCTGACAGCCCAGTCATATATCATATAGACTTACTGTCAGAGGGTAGAAACTGTCAGGGCTCATCAGTAACTGATCAGGTTCTAAGTATGCCTTTATCACTTAATTTAATGATTTTCCAAACAATGACTTTAATTAGCGGGCAAAATACAACAAGAATCATCAGCAGGTTGAGTTCAATTAAACTCAGAATCAGGCCGAATTTAACTCGGAATTAGCCAGAAAAAAACACCGTGAACGCAACTGAGGCAAAGATAGCGTTATGCACGTCTGCCGAATCTATGGTAAAGGGAGCAACTGAAGTTATGCAGCAGGTTTGTTTGCTTTGCCCAAATGGTTCAGGGATGAAAGTGAATTAAGATCAATGAGCACTGGTGTGACCATAATGCTGTATTCAGCCTTTCGTTCTGTTTTCTCATGGCTGTCCAAGCTTATCGCCTGACCCGCTTGTTTGTTTCACTTGCAATCGATAAAATCTTCACCGATGGTCAACATACAACATTAAAGCGCCCTGGAAGGCATGATAACCACATGGGCGTTCTGCTCTGCGTAGCGACCTGGGCCGCGCTCCCTGTTGAAGGGGGCTTTTCCCAAACACTCGTTTAAAGTGAATGATGTCACATGCGAAGGTTGGCTGAGATTGTTGATTTAGAGGCTGGCTGCTTGTAATGCAGGCGTGCATGTTCTTACAGTATTTACACTGATGGGGGTCCGAGGAATGACGACACACTGCGGGGGATAATGGCAAATTAATTATTAAGTACACAAAATATCAGCTAAACGCAATTTTGTGTTTACGTTCTTACGTTAGAGGGACAGATATTTTCCAGTGTGAGATAGTTTCTTGAAGTTCGGGTGACACCAGGAGTGAAAAGTATTTCACATAATGCATACTGTGGTGCCTTCAGCATTATTCATCAGACTGGTGGTCAGGTTAAATATTTTCTGCCATTTTGGAGAAAAAGACCTCAAGCGGGTATTTTCAAAAGTATTCTCTTAAAGTCAATGCTTGGATAAAATTTTCCTCTTACACAAGCTTTGAGGCATATCCCTCATACTACTTTTACTCATAAGAAGGTATTTTACATCGTAATACTGTATATTGTGGAGCTTGTACCACATTTCTACGTATAAGTATATAGCGCCATATTAGCAGTCATGGGTATGCAGTGGGTAAAACGAGAAAAAAATGTACGTGCATATAGACCTCTGTGTCACTTGGACGTCTTCATGGATTACAGGGGGTCATCCAGGTGGAAGGACTTCATCTTACAGTATGTGTCGTGTTGCCATGAAAATGTCTATACAGCTGATCCCCATTGTACTGATTTCTCAAGAATAAAGACTCAATTCGGCAGGCTATCAAGCATAAATAACAGGAATACACTTCACTTCTTAGAGCGCCAGATTGCCCAAGAGAGACATTTCACTCTCTTTCTTTGCCATTCCAAACTAAACCAAATGTAAACTTAGCTGTTTTATGCAAGTGTTTTTCTTTTAAGAAAGATCCGAGTTTTTGGCCGAAAAGCAATATAAAATTTGGGAAGAGGAACCTGGTCCTTGTCTCGTCGTCACAAAGCCTCCAACTTGCCTTCTTCCCAGAAGTTGCCTCGAGAAAGTCTCTAGGCCAGGCCGCATGGCGCCCTGTGGCTGTTCCGGTTTAGCGGGCCACATTCCGCAACCAGAGACCCGTTTGCCATTCACTCCAGCGTTCAGAGGCTCCTTTTCAAGACCTTTTTGGATTTTTATCAGATTTCATTTTTAAAAGTTGCCTTTGATGTCACTGTGAACCCTTTGTTCGATGTAAAGTACAAATGTTACATGAAATTCTTATTCAGAACAACATGAAGGAACTTCAATCGCTTTGATTAAAACACTCTCACAGTATTCTGCAGTATTCTCCTCAAAAATCCCCACATATTTGTTCCTTTTTCCTTCTTTGGTTGGATGTTTTTTTTTCTTTTGGCCCTGCGCTAAATTAGAAATAGAATACACACTTACCGTCTGTAGGCACTTTGTTTTCCCGCTGTTTTCGAGCACCATTTTGCTCTGAATTTGAAACATAGAACGGAATCATAAAAAACGGGTCAGAGACCTCAGCACTTAAAACAGAGGCGTATGCGATAGAGGAATCGGCCTGCGCTCAGAGGTCATGGAGGAGAGAGAAAAAGACATTCTTCAGAATCCAAACCTAGAAGCTTTCAAAGTACCCGAATCACAAAGGATACAGATTGATAATTCCTGATATTGGAAGGTGCATTCTTATATTGTGCAATTTTTAAAGCTGAATGTTATTCACTGTCCATCATCATGAGATAAATTCACTACATACATCCTCACACAGCTGGAAGACAGTGTGTTATGTTAGAAGTGGAAAGTTCAGTCCCAGAACGTACAAATCCAGACCAAGATTTTGTTTCAACCAGCTCGACACACCCGCTCATCTGCCTCTGATGAGGGAGAAGGTCAGGCCAGAGGATAAAGACAAATTACTTCGCAAAACAAAGGAAACAGGGTAAATAACATCATTTTTAGACGAGGAAAATCACAGTAATAACTTTGACTGTAATAACTTTGACTGTAATAACTATGACGTCGAGTCGAAATTGCATGAAGAGTGGCTGTTTTGGAATAACTTTATACTAACATTTTACTTTAATGAACCCGCAGTAGAACTGTGCATTTAGAATCAGGGGCATATTCATTAAATAATAAAAGGGAGGTAATAATTCAGGAGCAGATATACTAGAATTTTGCAGGATAATTGGGCTTCGGTAAAGACAATGTGGCTGACTGAAAGGTCAAATTCCAGACTACAGATGGAGCAACTGTAAAATTTATATTTCAGGGCCTTTATACCCAAATGACTTCACTAAATGAATAAATGAAATTAACACCTAAGTTCAGCAGAGCTGGGTTGTCAATCAGTGCTCATCAGTTGAACAGAAATATATGCTATATTTACATAAATTTTGTATATAATTCCTCCAGTTTGCTTGTGCTGTTCTACCATAATATTTAAATGCTTCATTCATGCATAAATTTCAGTGAATGGTTGGCACCATTAAACTCAATGCCATTATCTCTGGTTCCTGGATGTCAGGGGCCTGCCACTTTAATCATTTTTTTAATTTATGTTCATTCTACATTTATACTAAATACTATATTTTTGTCAGTCATCATTATCAACAGTCACTACCAAAGAATTTGAAGATTACATTTAAATTATTCTCAGTGATAATATTTCATTTTTAAACTAGGTATAAAATCTGATTACCGTGGCTTTGGAACCTTTGGTATTTAATGCATTAAATTGTGGAAAAGAAAACATGTAAATCGTTCTGGATTCCGGCAGTGTGTTATTAAAGGTCAGCATCATGCCATGGAAACCTTTTTCCTTAGTGGTAAAACTGTAAAACCCAGACGAGTGTTTGATAATCAGCGGCCAGTGAGGCACTGCCGCGTTCCCCACTCCGCTGCAAAATGCGGGACATGGAAAAACCAGCGCATCACCTAAACTTGGTGACAGGATGTTGCACAATTGGCGCAAAAGCCCCAGGAGACGTGATGAAAGGCCTCCCTGCCGTTATCTGGCCCAGCCAGTGTCATCAAACGTGCCTCGCCGGCATGGGGCCGGGGAACATGGGGGCAGCCTGCCTCGGACGTGCTCTATGTCACGCGTGTGTCCGCCACATGGGTCTGACACGCATGACGAGGTGAATCCCGGCCCATTCTCTGCAAGGGCTTTTTGTGTCTCCAATGCCTCTCCGGTATCTCTCCCTCCGAAACAGCGATTAACTCTATTCACCATGTACAGCCCAAATACAAGGGGTTTTGGTGTAATTGGTCAAATTAAAGTCAAATGAAGTAAGTTACCAAAATAACGTAATTCGAATAAACCGATAACCGACAAGCAGCACAGAGAGAACACAAGTATGCAAGATGAGGCATTTGGGTAAGGTGCAATGGGACGAACTGCCAGACAGTTCAGCAATCAGCAGCAATTACCGGAACATTCTAAAGGTGCAGGGAGAGATGAGCACTTATCAATATCTCAGGCATTAAATTCTGGCTGTGGTGAGTCAGCATTAGAACTGGAATAGACATAGGAAGTATTTACTGAAAACGCTCTGGGTAAATTCACAAATGCAGTCCGTGCCACGAGGAAACAGTCAAATTACAGTAATATAGCGCCAAGGCTCGACCTTCATAAGCGTTCTCTGGTGCCCTTTAAAGAGGCAACGCTGGGAAACAAAACCGCATTTTTAAATTATAAGTACTAAAGGAAAAAACAGTTATGGGAAGCAGGCCTCTGCTGGTAGAAAGTTGTGACTTTCTGCTGTTCGGCGGATTCTGATGGATCACATGACATCACTGTTGCATTTCCTTTGATGTGCTTTGCCTTTCTGCTGCTCAGCAAAGATACAGTATCTCCAGCATTATAGTGCAGCGGGAGAAAAAGAAAGAGAGATAAACAGAGATTTCAAAACTATTGATACGAAGACATGAAATATACAGCGTCCAGCAGTTTTTGTCTCAGTTTAACTGATATATTGACAGGCTAAAATTATAAATTAAAAAAAGAGGTATGAGGGTAGGGGGGGTGGGTTCAGCCTAAACCAACAACAGCAAAAAAAGAGAGCGGGCGAAAGGGAGAGGCTAATTTCCAGTGGCAGGAGGCCCTTTCATCCGAAGCCATGCCTTGAACTGTACTTTGTTTAATTATTAAATGGGGGGGCTTGCTCAGCAGGATGGCAGTGCTTTGATGGTGCTTAAATCCAGCCCTGCTGACGGGGCGCGGTCACCCGCCTCTGTTTGCGTGCTGACCTACGACAGCCACCGAATGCTAATCCTCTAAATGCAATATTTATTAATGACGCAGAGAAATGTCACTTTGCCCCCTCCCCCACCTTCACCCTTCGGGCCTCTGCTGTTCCGATTATCTATTTGCCCCCCTACCGCTGTAACTGGCGGCGCCGCCGCCCCGCGGGGCCCGGGGGGGGCATGATTGGATAGATGACGGTTCCAGTTTTTATCACAGTACTCAGCTTGCAAGCTGAGTAGATGCACCCAGGCCAGGA
>JAODJX010000097.1:9680061-9690969 GCA_026776945.1 Isichthys henryi
CTAATTGGAGTTGCTAAATTGCCCGTAGGTGTGCATGCGTGAGTGAATGGGGTGTGAGTGTACCCTGCGATGGGCTGGGCCCCCATCCTACGTTTTTTCTGCCTCTTGCCCATTGCTTCCGGGATAGGCTCCGAACCTCCGGCAACCCAGTAGGATAAGCAGTTTGGAAAATGGATGGATGGATGGATTTTTTCATTGCTACATGCACAATGCATATCGTGTATTCATATTTGCATGAATTTCAAATCACAAAATTGCCTCCCCTTGCTGCACAGGATACAAGATGGGAAAATTCTGAATGTGTTACTACAGGTGCTTGAAGTAAACAGATTGGAAATGGGAAGTTCAGAGACACCAGTTCACCAAAATACTGACATCCCATCCATGCTGTGCTCTACCCTACCTGGGGTAGTTACTCTGCTGGTACTCAACTGGTTGATTGAAACAAAATCCTCCTTTGGATTTTCACTTTCTGCACCGGAAATGTCTGCCTCTGAGGTCATAGGGTTATAGAGTTATAGCCACTCTGCTACCGCATTGTCCAACATAAGGCAGTACCTCTCACAATGGCTGAAAAGCTAATGTACGAACAAGTAGGTGACCGCCAAGATAAGCCAAATGAAGGAATATGAAAGGTACAGAGTGCAAGGCTTTTAAATACTGAGAAAATGTTCATTTACTGGGTGCATTACAAGAAACAATGAATCATCGACACAGTAGCTGTGTTCCAGTAAACAGACCAAAATTCCACTTACCAGAAATCCTGTCATGCCATTTCAAAGTCCAAAAAAATCAATCTCGGAAAACAAAGGTTTGTTCAAGAACTAATCAGTTTGCAGTCTATGCATACTTATCTCTGATATTCCCCACGTCTCATTTAGCTACTACAGTAGGTGCTTCCTGAATCAATAATATTTGCAATCCTGAATGAATCATTGTTTTTGGCCCAATGAAGCTGTGTTACTGACAGGGTTGGATTTGGGCTGATTTCTGTTGACATCTGTCTTCTCGGTCTTGCACTAGGCGTCTGTGAATCTGTAGTGCTCTATGCCATAAACCTTCATTTGCCACTAAGTCAGTTAAACAGATCGAAGTCCCACCCTGTCTGATTTAAAGTTTTTACGCTCAATTAATTTATTTTCTAAACCATGCGCAGAGTTTCTAGAGTAGTGACGATAAATAGTAAAACCTTTATGGGCGACATCCATCCACCCATTTTCTGTGCCTCCTTGTCCTATGCAGGGGCACAGGGGTGCGGAACCTGTCCCCAAAGCTACCAACATGGGCGATATCAGGATTCCGAAACAGTTGTTGTTTGGCAAGGATGGAGTGACCAATCTTATCCAGAAAGGGCCGCTGTGTGTGCAGGTTTTCGCCGCAGCTCTCTACAGTAATTAGGTTACTGATTAGAGGACTGATCGGCTGAAGGGTCCTCACACCTGGGTTTGACCAGCCGACTAAAGGTTACCCCAAACCCTGCACACACACCGGCCCTTGGTGGATTAAAATTGGCCAGTCCCGGCCTAGGAATGTTGCACTGTAGAAAAGAAAATTGAGTTAATTTGCTCAGCATTGTGACTAAAACATGAAGAGTGTAAAACTTTGAATCAATTTGAACAATGCAGGTCCTTGTTTTTGTAAAAAGTTAAGTCTTTCCCTTCTTCACGGCACAATGACTCACCAGGGAGAGGAGACCTGCGACGATGACACTGCTTCAAACTGCCCAGAAGAAGCCAGGGCTGAAAGCATGTCAATACCTCACCAAGATAACCTTATGGACGGATACGCCAGTGCTGCATGACGGGTCCCTCAGGTTGGAATGTACTTACTACGCTGGCGTTTATGGCGAATGCTGGTGTAGCCGTGCGAAAAAAAACAATGAAAGGATCATCACCGAAACACGGCTTTTATGGAGCAAGAAACCAGGGAAGCTGGATGTGACAGAGCTGGAAATGGATCACCTGCATGGCAGATTTTTACTATTTTAATAATATGTTTATATGGACTAGATTAGGATACGTTCAGTCAAGCAAACAAACCATTTGCCATTCAGGAAATGGACAACGATGAAAAAATGTTCGGACTTTCACAGTCATGAAGGACTTTGCAAGGACTGCAACTGGATATAATGCTGTAAATGACTGACTGATATCAGTTATATTTTATGGACACGCCTTCTTGATGACAACTGCAGCCTTATTCCCCAGTAAGTGAAGCATCCCAAAGAAGAAGTTAGAAAGATTTATAACCAGGGGCGGACATTCAGGTCCAGAAAGTAAAAATCCAGACCTGGATTTTGTTTCAACCATGCAGTTGGGTATAAAGAGCCACAGTCAGAGTGACTCAGCTGGTTGGTTGAAACAAAATCCTGGTTTGGATTTTTACTTTCTGAACCTGAAATGTCCACCTCTGTTTATGACTAAGTCATGACCAGGCTGAAATAGACAGGACATGCAAACAAGATTGCTGGTCATTGTAAACTAGAAGCAGGAAACATGAAGGTGAGACAAATAGTGTGGACTCAGCATAATGAGAGACGTTGGACTGGAAGACAACAAGGCTGGACACATATAAAAAGTTAAAGAAGAGAGAGAAAAGATGGAACCTAAGGATCTGCAGTTAACTGTTGATGTTGAAAGTTATGGAAGCTTTTGCCTGCTTGAAACAATCAATAACAACAAAGGGTCCAGCAGTCAAGATGTCGCAGTCTGGCTGTTGGCAAGGGAGCAATGAGGAAAAAAAGTCTTCAAATGTATCAAAAATACTGACATCTCTAAGAACAAAGATCAAAACTCCACAGAATATGGTATTTCGGTGACTCTTCATGGATGTCAAAGCCGGACAATGAAGAAACAGGACTCCTTTGAACTTTGGTGTTGGCTAAAACTTTTAAGAAGACTGTGGACAGCAAGACAGATAAATGGTTTCTAGAACACATCAAGCCTGACCTTTCACTTTAATGACAAATAACCAGATGGTGTCTTATTTTGGGCATCTTATGAGAGGACCCAGTGGCACTGAAATACATCATAAAAGTTAGAGGTAAAACGGGACTCGGACTACCAGTAACAAGGTGCATACACTCGATTGTCAGAACAATAACCCTGGCTTTGGAAAGCCCAACGACCTCAAAAGAAGACAATGTTCTGGAGAAACGCCATATATAGTCACTAGGAGTCAACATCAACTTAATTGCAACAAAAGATAATTAGCTCATACCAATTTAAAATTTCCTACTTTTTTTCCAGAGAAGATAATTCCTTCTTAAATTGCGCTCTTGCTCAGTACTATCTCACGAAGAAATATTATTTATATTTTAAAATAGTACATTGCAATAAAATCCATCCATCCATTTCATACTGGCTTATCTAGAACATGGTCATGGAGAACCTGCAATCTATGACATGATGCAGAAGACTCAGATGGGATGCCAGGTCATTATAAAACATGCATGAGAATTTCTTATTAGTGGGCTGTACGACTGTAATGCATGTCACTATGATTGCTAGAAGTAATTCTTAAATATACATGCACATTACTTAAAGCCTACATTTTATGTCTTCATTGCGAGAAATAAAATAAGATACATTGACTTTTTGTTCTTTTTATTGCTTTTAATGTAACAAATGCAACATTAATAGTGTGAATCGAACTATACAAATTAATATACGAGATTTTTATATACTAAAAGCAATATACTTTGTGTGCATTGGTGCACACAGAGCAGAGCAGCAAGCTGTGCAGAGAAATGACATTTTAGTAAGAAACAGATCATTCCTTCATTTTTGGTGATATTCAAAGTTGTTAGAACAAACACTAAGTACACATCTTTATTTCTGATGGAAGCTTTTTGGAATGCAGATTATATTGAAGAGCGGATGGTTCTAGAAAGAAAAGAAAAATATCCATTACAAGCAATAGCTATAGACTGTGATGCTTTAAACTGCCACACAATAGCTGCTTATGTGTATTGTTTAAGTATCGCATATAATGTACTATCATTGGGGCGTATAATATAAGCAAAAATTTGTGATTTACGAAACTTATTGATGGCATACATATATTTTGGCTGAGGCTGGTGGGCCTTACCTTGATAGCACTCGGGAATAGCTGCGGTGCCATCGATGCACTGCATGGGGACGGGATAACCGCAGTTCTTTTCTGCGTTTTTGCAGTACACGGCTAATCGCTCACCATGCAGTATTTTGTTCGGTTTCAGGTCTTCGATCCATATTTTCCTTCTGTCGTAAAATATCCGACCTCGTTGAATGCCAATTCTGCAAGGGGCTGAAATAGCACAGGACTCCTTGTACGTTTTTATCCTTTGTGTAATATCACCCGCAACTCCATCATAGGGCTTTTTTTTCATACAGTCATTGAATTATTCAAGTTGTGCTTCATTTGCCAAGTCTGCTTTCCTGCAGACCGTGTAATGACCACCTAACCTTACCTTTGCAAATGGGCAGGGGGGACCATTTTCCCGTTTTTTCGCACTCGATTTCCGTGGGTCCATCGAGCACGTAGTCTATGTTGCAGCCATATTTTACTCTTTCTTTGTAGCCGTGCTCCTTCATTATTGAGAAGGAAATGAATCCGTTATCGAGGCTGGGCGGCACTGGGCATGTCACGACTGAAAAAGCGAGGGAGAAGGGAACGAGGAGACATTACAAGGAACAAGGGCAGGGAGTCAAGCTCTGTTCATATTATGTTTAAATAAAATACACAGGGAAAAAGAATTGTTCAATGGATGGATGTATGGATGGATGATAGATAGATACATGTATGCATGCATAGACAGATGGAAATGCGACACTCATTAATGTGCTCTATACAGTAGTATAGTGAGTAGGTCACCTAGTACTTAAAAAGCTAAACTGGAGTCTTGATGAAGCTCCCATTGACCCTGCAGGATCCTCTCCCAGTACTGAATGGGGCTGGGGCCCCATCTCACCCACCTTTAAATCCACCGGAGGTCATGTGATCACGCATGTCACTCTACTTACGGTGGCATTCTGGCATTTCAGTCCAGTTCCCACTGGCAGTGCAGGAGCCTCTCGCATTGCCTAAGAGTGCAAATGGCGGCATACACTCGTAGGTCACGCTGTCGCCGAACACCGTGGTGTTGCCTTGGAATGGCTTGGAATAGATGATTTTACCATGCTTCGGTATTTCAGGCAGACCGCAGGTTACAGCTGGTTTGGGTCGGGGGAGAGTTGGTAAAGACGACAAAGTCACTGAGAACTGGCTGCGGTATGGCTGTTAGTTGTACGGTAAAGATGCCGATTCTCAGTGCAAACTGTATTTTCGCATATTTGTAGAACCAAATATCAGTTCTTGGTTTTACTGATCGTCGCATGCATATGTAAGCTGTTGAAGGTGAAGGCACATACGTTCACAGAAAGGCGGTGGTTCGCTCCAGGTACCATCTGCCAAACACTCACTCATATTCGCTCCATGCTGCACGTACCTGCAACACGCAACATGCTTTTCCTGTTGGAAGATCTCATGACAGCTATTATGGGTGTTTACAAACTGCACATGCATTCCATGTATACTGATTTGGTTTGGAAAGTCCTGTTGATTGCTGAGTAAGGAGTCACTACCAACCTAGTTTCCTGATCAGGAGAATGACATGGCAGAAGCCCGAGAATTCAGAAGAATGTTGATGTTGATAAATATGTGATTGGTTTCTTGTACTCTGTTGTTTGCTGTCTTTATCGCATGCAGATGATTATTGCAGACTTACATAACACATTTTTTTTCCATTGAATCAGGTGCCCCTTACCCATCATGGCATGTGTAGTTAATAATGCTCCTGAACGTGATGTCAGTCATCTCAACACCTCCATGCTGCAGACGGTCAGGCACAGAACACGACTTGGCTGCATGAAAAAATATCAGATTTCCGTAAGCGGGACAGTACATAACAGTTTTGCTTTGGTATATAGGGCCATTCCACGGCCGTCGTGCATCGAGGGCAATAAGGTCTCACGTTCACACTTGAGCGTGGGAACGGTCCATTTCCCACTGGCGGTGCAGATGACTCTTCGTGAGCCTTTACTGGGTGTATGTCCGGGCTTACAGGACAGGAAGATCTCCTGCCCAACTTCATACACGCGCTGAAAGCCAGCTGGGTCCATATCATCAGTTAAAGGGGGCCGGCCACACACTGCAAGCAATTTTGCGGTGTCCACATTAAAGCACATGTTTCTAAAGTACATCCAGACTTTTTCTTTCCCTTAAAGCTCAGCCAAACTTTTTCATGCGCCACAAGAATTCATTCATCAATTTGTGCAGTTCAACAATTAAGAGCAAATTACTTTGGTTTGCATAAGTAATGATGGCTAAAATACACTCGTGGTAACAGAAAAAATAAAGTCAGAACATTAAACATATAACTCAGGACAGAAACGTCTGCTTGTTCCTTTGTGCTACATCTCTGACAAGAGACCATGATTCTGAATGGTAAATGCTAACTGCTAAAGGGTACCTTTTCCGCCGTTCGCCGGCCTGTACGTGGAGAGCTGACATAGCAGCAACAAAAGAAGGCTCCGGAGCATCTCTGTGTGAGGGACAGTGGACACTTTCCTTGTAAAACAGCGAGTAAGGACAGACATAAGAGCTCAAATAAGCTCAGTGTCTGTAGAGGTATGCTTAGTATACAGAGATAACAGCTGATGATGTCACAGAATTAGGCAACCGTTGAAAGTCCTGATCCAAACAAGGAATTCTGTAAAATGTCAGCCTTCACAAGATGGATGTTGTGATTCACCAACTGCAATATACATTTTTGTCATGCATACTGAAGAATTGGAGTATGGTGTTCGGCTTTAAATCACACTCTTCTTGCCTGTAATTTAGCAGTCCAGCTTGACTGAGAGGAATATGTCACAAGGATTTGAAGGCCTTGATGTAGTGAACACAGAGCAAACAGTAGAGGACAGGAAGTTTATTTATATCAAGTAATGCACTCTTGACGTTAAAATAAATCATTACTGGAGCTTTGTGCGATTATACAGAGAGAAAAACGTCCTCGTATAAAAATCCCAGTGTGATATTAGTTTACCTCACTTGTAAAAGTCCAGGGTCCACAGAGAAGCATATTTACTCACAGTTCAAAGGCAACTTTCAATAAATACAACTGAAGCAACACACTTTTGATATATTTGTTTAGTAATAATATACCTGGAACACAAATGAAGAGGGAAACATCAGGAGTATGAACAATATTAAATATATTTAGTTATGGAATTTGCAGTGTCCTGTTTAAGTCTAAGTCAAGAAAACAGTTCCTTTACTTCGCATATTATTATTTAAGAATGATTTTTTTTGTGTGCCTATACATGTAATAGCACAAATTAAAACATTTTAAATCCAGTAAATGTAAACTGTTACATGAGGGTCAACCTCTCATTTGATCTTAATTCAATGTTAGTGTTTTCCACCAATGATTTTTGGTTAAATGTTATACATGATATATGAATGTGTTTAATGCGAAAGCAACACATTAATCATTTTTAGCTTGTCTTTGTTGGTTCTGCCTATCAGTGACTATGATCTTCTGACAGTGGGGCCACTAATCACATCTCATTGATCATGTCCCAGTTACTCTGAGAAGGACAGTGAAAATGGGCAGAGTTCCTCTTAGCTGCATGATAAACGCTAGTCATCATAATAGATTGCATTGTTACAGGCCTTTGTCTTTTCAGGGTGTGATATGAATATTATGCTGCATGAATCAATTGTGACATCTTGGAACTATGTATTCATTTCGTTATTAACATTTTTGTCCTTTTATCTTTAATGTTGTGCTATTATTATTCGAATCATTCTAAATTTCCTTCTTCTTTAACTGGACTCTTCTTTTGTTCTCACAGACAGCTCCACATGTAAACCACATGGGAGGCAATTCTACAGTATAAATCAGAACAGTGTTTCTCAATCCAGTCCTGGAGGACTCACAGACAGTGCACGTTTTTGCTCCCTCCTAGGTCCTGGTTTTGCAGGGAGCTGGAAGGGAGCAAAAATGTGAACCGACTGTGGGTCCCACTGGACTGGATTGGGAAACACTGAATTAGAGTACAATGGTCTGTCTGCTATGGGAACAGGATCCAAGACAGATCCTGGAATCAATTTGGGTATTGGACCTCGGCCAATGTTTATTTTTTTTTTACTGTTTTCTGTGCTGTATGAACAGATAGCCTTATTGCGCAGTCTGAGTCACAAGCCCCGAACGGAATCAGCTGGAGGCCACAGAGAAGGCTGATCTCACACACCTGTAGTGGAAATCAAATTAACAGCACCTATATGCACAAAGGGGCATTGTTAGCAGGGAGCTGACTGTAAGTAAACTGCAGCAGAAGTTTTGAACAATTACACACGAGCCTGGCCATACACGGGAGACCTGGTTGGGGGTGGTGGTGGTGGGGGGGGGTTTGGCAGAGAAACTGAAAGCTTCCTGCATTGTTTTGAAAAAATGGGACACCTCCATTCCTCGCCTCTTTGAGATCCCCCCTCTCTGTTTCAGTCCTACACCAAGGTGCCATACATGTAATCACAAATCAGTGATCAACGTATTCACAACAAACCAACGGCTTGATGTCATGCTGTGCCACCTGGACAACCAGTCTCTGGTTCAGTGGCTGCATTCCAGGTTAAGTCTTGTGAACCCCCTTCACTGAAATTTGCCCTAGAGTACTCTCTGTACACTAATGATGACACTTCCAGAAACCCGACTGTCAAAATGCTAAATTTTACAGATGACACCACCCTTGGTGATGAGACGGTAATGAGGAAACGTGGTGAAAGGAGACAGACTGTCTTGCATCCTGGTGCACCAACTATAACCTGGAGCTCAACGCCTTTAAAACAGTGGAAATAATAACTGACTTTTGCAAATCCCCCTCCTTTGCATCTCTCCTGCTAAAAATCAATGGTGCAGCCATCAAGGTAGAGGAGTCCTTCAAATTATGGGCACCGCCATCCCCTACACAGTCAAATGGGAGCAGAATGTGACAACCGCCATGAAGAAAGCACTGCTGCGCATATATTTCTTGAAACGACCGAGGGGGGCAGGAGGGAGACCCACTGTCACCTGACTCATTCCGGTACATATGCGTAGAACCATTATTGGAGGCAGAGCCTCATCCTCCGTCACTGTCTGTCGTGGCACCGCTTCCACCTGCTTCAAAGGCGAAACTCAGCATGTTATCAAATCCGCAGAGTAAGCCATTAGCTCGCAGACTCCCCTCCACAGACAAACCAGAACAATTGTAGAGTAAGGCAGAGTGTTGACAAGCTTGTTGTTGACCCTCCCTTCCCAGGACACCACCTGTTTCAAGGATTCACATCAGGAAATTGCTACAGATAAATCAAAACCAGAACAAACCAAAATCTGGACAGCGTCTCTCCCAGAGTTCCTGTCTTCCTGATTACCTCAAAACAATTACTCCCTAAATGCTTCCTTCCAATCATTAGATATTCCTGGAATGCGCTTATTGCTGAAACTAAAATTCACATATTATTACTGGTGATCAGCTTGTTTACATTGCTGATATTGCATTGAAAATTCATCCTTCATCCAGTTAGGCGTAGTGCATAATTCATTCCCTGTCAAATTTATAATGTTTTTATTTTGAACTGAACCAAATTCCCAATGTAGTCAGCAAGTAAAGCTGACTCTGAGATGGTCCCCTTTGTCAGCTCCAGGGCATTGATGACAGACAGTGGAAAACAATATCGTAATAATTAAGTTAAACAGCATCACATTTTAGAATGGAAGGCAATTAAGATGGTGCCATTTTTAAAATGACCATGAAAATCCAAACAAGAATGGACAAAAAAAAACTCCACTTAATGATTTAGGGGGGAAATTACCTTGGATGTCTTAGGCTCACCTCCCAACTAAGCTAAAATTAACTTAACTATGGTTTCTTTTGTCTACAAACCCTTGGCACCTAACAAGCAATGTGAATTAATCAATGCAACAAATGAATTTCCTCATGAAAACTCATCCTTACTTATACACACGCATGCCAGTTTGTTAGGTATACTTGCTCAATAATGTAAATAATCTATTCCTCCACACAGTGAGTCCAGTATCTGCAACCGAATATAGACAGCAGGCACACAAGCAGGAGAAGAAGAAGTTTGCTCACTGATCAGCATCAGAATGGCTAAGATAGCTGATCCAATTGATTTTGAACCAGGTGTGATTGCTAATGCCAGATGTAGTTGTTCCATAATCCCAAAAACAGCCATCCTACTGGAATTTTCACAAACTATGATGTGGACCCTTTACAGCGAGGGCGTGAGCAACAAAAATCACCCCAGTAAATGCACTTTTGTGCCGGAAAACACCTTGTTAATGAGTGAATTCACAGGAGAACGGCCAGGTTTGTGGAAGCCAGTTGACACAGTTGGTGGGACTATTGCTTGACACCTTTAGTGTTGGGGATTTGAATACCAGCTCTGTTCAGGGCAAGATCCAGGGTAACTGTATTCAGGCGGAAAAAACTGTGTTGGCGGGAGGAGGCGCAAAAATATCGTCTGCTTCATGTTCTGCAATGGCTAAATCCAGCTGTGTGTGTGTGTGTGTCTGTGTGTGTGTCTGTGTGTGTGTGTCTGTGTGTGTGTGTAATTTCTCCTCGCGTCACAAGGGATTTCTGCAGTCTAAAGGCATCCAGTAAGGGTAATTAGTGTTGATAAACTGTCCATATTGTATGACTGAATGTCCCCTGCCATAAACTCTCATCCTGACCAGGGTCCAGGATCAGGATGTTCTCCAGTCAATCCCCGCCCGTTACTCTAAACAGCATAAGGGGTTGGAAGGTTTAAGAACATAAGAACATAAGAACAATACAAACGAGAGGAGGCCATTCGGCCCATCAAGCTCGCTTGGGGAGAACT